>LPNX010638579.1:91090-191143 GCA_001517045.1 Pseudotsuga menziesii | reverse complement strand
ATATATATATATATATATATATATATATATATATATATATATATCTAGCTATTTTGCATTCCTTCCCTTAAACAATTTGTTTTTCTATTGAATTTATTTTCTTTTTGATTTGCATGACATGCTTGTACTAAACATAATTTATGGATAGTTAACTTATTACTTATTCATCTGACTTGATGAATATAGATACTCAGATAAAGCCAACTGCCTCCTTGCGTGTTAGTGCTTTCCACTACATCTATTATATGTTACTTTAAAGAAGCATCTCACTCAAGGCATTCACATTGTCCTTCCCTTGACTTATTTCTTTCCCATTCTCCATTCCCCAAGAGGTGGCTCTAACATGTGTGGCTCACATTTGCAAGTTGTTTCCTTATTGGCAGCACCTATCTATGAAGTTTTGTCACATATATAATGTTTAGTTCACTAAAACCAAAGAGTATGAATTTCGGCCTACTACAAGTAGCCCTTCCTGTGAAGTTACCATTTATTGACCCACATTTTGGTCCAACTAAAATTTAATACTTGCAAGTTTAGTCATAAGTTAAAAACACATCCTTTTATCCACTTTGTATCACTTTTAAACCCTTAACTCATATGGAAAAGGAGGCAGGGTCCCATTAGTTAAACTCACTTGGTGAACGATTTTAATAAACATATTCTTGTTTCTGATACCTTGAATGTATTGTGATCAAATTATCATAGATGAATATGTTAGAATTAAATTGGTGTTAAAAGTTATTGGCATTCATATCCTTGGTGATAGTGGAGATGTTGTGATGGTGGGGTAGTCTACATACTAGGCATTATTACTAGCCACAAGCATTTAGAATACCGTATATGAAAATGCACGTATACAACAAATAAATTTCAAAAGAATCTATGAGACATTGTTCACATACATTATAAATTCAAATAGGAGACTGCCATACTATATCATGTCATTGAATGAAGTTCTAAAGTATTATTTATGAGTCATTGATACTAAAGCATAAGCACGCACACAGTCTAGATCGTGAGTATGAAACACATTGACACTCATACATACACTAATGAGACATACATGATAGCAACACGTTAGACTGAGGTGGTGTATGAAAAGATAAGAGACAAATGGATTATTCTATGTATTGTGTGTTCCATTCCATTTCTACCATGTTACACTCACCACATGCATAATGAAGAAATATGGCATATAAGAATTTATAGTATTGCAAGTAAGCGAAATCTATTGAAGTTGCTTATTACTAGCACTTGGGCATAGTTATGAGTGTCTTCATAACTTATACAACCCCCTCATAATCCTTAACCTTGTAAATACACACAATAATTTTATACATAAATCTGAATGCGGGATTTTTATTAAGAATGATACAATGATTGAGTTCTAGCAAAAATTCCATATTCCTAATATTTTTATGTTATGCATGCATGAGAGTAGTGTATCCATTTTATATTTTGAACCTACATATATGAATACCTACTCATCAATATGATGTGGTAAAGAGCAATATATGAAGTTGTGATCTCTTCATGTTTGCATGCATTGTTAAGTAAGTTTACTTACCTAAAAATAATTTCATGGTCTAGAGCGTAACAATATTGTCCATTTTGTTAGATGAGATTTTATAGAAGAGGTTCACGGGATCAAGGCGAGGCCAAAGGAGGAGGCTCGATATAATTTGGTGGGAAGGGAGTAACAAAAGAATAAAGTTTTGTTCACTTTAATATGAACTCAAATGAATTCAATCAGTTGGCTCAGATTGTGCACTTTTTCTTGGGTGGACAAACTTTATCCTAGCGTCTTATGTCTATGACCATGCCCTTACAAACCCAACATAACATAGTTGACATTCTTCCAAGACAAACTGAACATGTAAACAATGGATGGGGAGAGAACCTTGAACAAACTCACTCGAGGGAGTAGTGCTAGAATTTGGTTTTCATTCTATCCGTTAAATTTTTTTATATATATTTTTAAACGTTTTGGCATTTTATATTACCTGTGGTGAAATGTCTTGTTTAAAATTTCACTCTTAAATAATAAATTTTTACCTTTCAATGATTAATTTTTGTTAAATTTTTTTCCAAAATTATATTTACTTTCTTAACATTTTTATATTAAAATAAAAAATGATCATTAATAATAACTACCATGGTCCATTAACTTGATTCCTATTTATTTATGTACTAAATTAATATTATATACAAATTGTTAGCACTCAAAATGTACCTCAGGTTGTAAGAAGGTAATCTCAAGGTAACCACAAAACCAAGCTTTAGGAAAGAAAGTTGGCTTCCTTCTCTCTAGAGGGATCTATCAATGATTGTTTGACGAGGCCAGATATAAAAATAAAATAAAGTTCAGATTGTTGTGTTGGTTGAAACAAAGCAAGTACACATTGGGCAATGGAGTCAAAATAAATATCTATCAATCACAATGTTTTTTGTATGGAAATTTCTAACAAAGGCAAGGTAGCAGTTTAGTCACAGTCAAAATGCTTCGGTATAGTGAAAAAGAAGAAATAAGGAACAACCCATAAACATGGGCATCTAACAAGGATGAATCCAATGTCAACTTTAGTGGAAAAGTTTTTGTGAATATCTAGAATCAATAGAAAGAGCATATATGTATGAATTTTGTACTATCAAACACTTATTTCAGACATGAAAAGAAAACATCATGGAAGTAATAACATGAAATACATTCACGTGAGAAAAGGAAAAACAAACTGTAACATAAACAACACATGAATCTTTGGAAAATGCGAGCTTTGTGTCTGTGATTTTATTAAAGATAAATCTCAAATTATAAAGTTCATTTCTCATGAGTTCCAACCCTTTATTCATTACAATGACTAGTTCTTATACAAATCGCTGCATGAGATGGAATAACAAACTGCTGAAAATATGCATAATCGCCTTTACATGTGTCATATGCACTTATTAACTACTAACTATTTTTTGAAAAGTAAACTAAATTCCTAGCTAACTAATTCTTCGGTAATAACTTCTCCATGATCTTCAAGCATATTCAAGTATGTAGTATGTATTTGGATCTTCAATATTGCTCTACTAATTTCCATTGGTCTGCAGATGGTAAGTCCAAGGTGGACGTTTCTTTTGATAGCACACGCAGCTCCACATGGTCCTTGTATGAATAGTTTGGCAAATGTGTGCAGGTGGCTCTGAAAGCAGATATCATCTCAAAGTCATCTTCTAGCTTGTCCACAATTGTTTTCCCTGACAATGACTACTACATGTCTGCAAATTTAGTATGGTCTGATATGCATTCAATTAACTTGTCCTGATATTCCTTTTGTGTTAGCATGCCACCTTTCTCTTCCCAAAATAAAGGGAGTCCCTTCTTAAACAAAGGATCAAATATATCCAAAAACATCTTCACCTGATGTGCCATAATCCCAATTTTTGCTTCAACTATGTCTAACTAATGGTTTTTATTGACAACCTTTCTATCCCATGCTATAATTAGATATTCTGTCTTTAATATTGGCTGCTTTCAACTCATATTTTGTCAATCCATTTAAGAAATCAATAGTTTTATTTGCAGTCTCTATGGGATTTTTGCGCATAATTTCCTTTACAAGTGTCACACTTTGTTTGGTTGACTTTATCACCATCTCCTTATCCAAAATGTAGTCCATATAAGGCCTCAACTTGGTTGCTTATGAAACGAGTGCATCCCAAATTATGTGTTTAGCTCGTTGTAACCTGTTTCATCAGCTTATCATTTTTACTCTGCAATTATTGGCACTTTGCTTCCCAAGATTTGCTTTCTTGTTCTCTCTTCAAAGCTAGACTTTCCATATTTTTTTTTCTTTCTGGTTCTTTAACCCAACGAGCTCCAATTCTTTCAAACTAACTTGAGACATAGCTCGAACAATAGATTGTTCACGCGATTCTATTGAAGGTGCTCTTATCCTGTCTTCAAGTTCCTTTTATTTCTCTTGTAGTTTCTTTTCTAGTTCATCATATTTAACTTAGAGAGTCTTCTCACTCTCAACCACAAGAGACACATCTATTTCCCATTTCTTTTCCTTCTCCGCGAACTTCAACAATTTTGCTTTACAATCAGTTAACTCACCATTCAAATCTTCTTTTTCCTTTTCAAGCTCTGTCAATTCAGAAGCTTGTATCAGCTGAGTGGATGGGATCTTCAACTTCTTCTTCAATAATTGAATGGTGCTCTCCTTTTCATTCAATAGTTTATGTGTAGCAGACCCTTTGTCTGCTTGACTGTCATCGGCCAACAAATTTGTTTGTAGTTTTTTTATTTGTGCTTGGTGGGCCTTGTTCTCCATCTTCTCCTGCCTGAGCTAATTTTCAATCTTATTAATCTTGCACATTGATCTAGGGACTAAACATCAGTCTCATCAAAGATTAATCAACAAATAACTCATGAAATGGTGTAATCGGTCTACAGAATGAGTAGCCGCGCTGTATAATCAGATGAAAGAATGATAATACAATTACAATGTCATGCTGCATGCATGAATGACTAGCAATTTGAATTCCTAAGGAGGTCATTTGAATTGAATGAGTGATTCTAGCTTAACTAAATGTAAGCCACAATCAACACTCAAGTTAACCACTGATCAAAACCCTAATTGAATCAACTGAGCCCTAAATGAAGTCAGAGTGCAATAAATGACTGAGTCTTAACTGAAAGAGGTCAGACACATGTCACAGCAAGCCAACCATCAAGTGGTAGCGCATCAATGACTCCAATGAACTCCGATGAGGTTAACTGAAGTTGAGCTGAACATCAGAAGTTGGTGGAGGCGCCCTTGTTGACTCCAGTTCATTAATTAATCATTAAATAATTAATTAAATGAAAGGAGGCACCTTCACTGCCCTGTTTAACTGATTGTAACTATCAGTTAGCAATTAGGTGCATTAATATCACTCAGATCACCCTCGGAGTGCTCCAGTTAGCCTCCCCGAATGTAGGAGAAGGCTAAGTTAGCCTCCTTGACTGAAGGTAGGCGTGGGTGTGATTGGATGATGTCATTTATGCTCCATTGATGTCAATTAATGTCAATAATACTTAGGATAGTGGTTTAACTTAGCCAATTTGACCAAAATGAGTGTGTATGGTGGTAAATGTCTCCAACACCCCCCCTTAATCTATACTTAGGAGGAGTAGAAAACATAAAATGCATAAAAATGCTAGGGCCCCGACAACTAAGGCCATAGGTCACCCTGTACAATGCTGAAACTGAAACAATGCTAAAAAACAAAGTAAGTGAGGAAAAGAGGGAAAAACCAGTGGGAAACCCCCCCCTCAAGCTGAACACTGAAAGTAGTTTGAATCACCTTGATGAACTCGCCCCCAACAGTGAACGAAGGTAAGTGAACTTCTTTTCTAAAAATATCTTGGTGAAGATGTTTGCAATCTGGTCATCAGTTGGGCAATATTGCAGAATGATGGTCCTGTCATGCACTAGCTCCCTGATGTAGTGCATGTGGATCTATACATGCTTGGTCCTCTGCCTGGTAACTGGATATGTGGAAATATTAATAGCACTTTGATTGTCACAAAAGAGGACAGTGGACAAAGTACTACCAAGATCAAACTCTGAAAGAATGCCTTGCAACCAAACTGCTTTGATGCAAGCATTCACCGCTCCTCGATACTCGGCCTCTGCTGAAGATAGTGCTATGGCAGCCTGCTTTTTGCTTGACCAGCAAATGGGACCACCACCAAACATGAATACATATCCATAAGTAGACTTTCAATCAATAGAATCACCTGCCCAATTGGAATCTGTGTATCCAACCAGCTCTAGCTCGGAGTCTGCGGCATAGTGAATGCCGTAGGTCCTGGTTCCCTGAATATACTGGAGGATCCTCTTGGCTGCTTTCCAATGAATATCATGAGGCTGCTACATATATCGTGATACAACATTCACAACATAACATACATCAGTCCGGGAACATGTCAAGTACAACAAGCTACCAATTAGCTGTCGATAGATAGTGCAGTCCATGGGAGGTGTGCTTTTTCCTTCTTCAAGGCTGATCCATGAAAGGAAAGGGAA
The DNA here is from genome assembly GCA_001517045.1 of Pseudotsuga menziesii. Lineage (NCBI taxonomy): Eukaryota > Viridiplantae > Streptophyta > Pinopsida > Pinales > Pinaceae > Pseudotsuga > Pseudotsuga menziesii. The sequence goes on along the minus strand of LPNX010638579.1, from coordinate 185,081 downwards.
TGGTGTAGGCCTAAAATCAACCATGTTAAAATTAAATAATAATTCTAAAATTTATTTGGACTGTGTGACCATAATCCCATCAGAATTTTGCTCAATTTCGAGCCCCAAAAATTGTTTTAGGAGCCCCAAATCACTCATTTCAAAGGCATTGTGGAGAGCAGTTTTGATGGCTGAAATGGAGGCAACTATGCTACCTGTGATCAGTAATTCATCAAAATATAAAACAATGATAATTATATGACCATAAGACTGCTGTAAATACACATTTGGATATGATCTACGCCTTTGGAAGTTTTGCGAGAGACGGAAGGCATCCTTCTTGGAATACCACTCTCTTGGGGCCTGTTTTAACCCGTATAGTGACTTCTTTAGCTTGTGAACCAAAGATGGATCAGTGATGCAGCCCTTAGGATGATTCATGTATATCTCCTCATGAATATCTCCATGCAGAAAGGCTGACTTAACATCCATGTGATGCACTTCCCAGTGCTTGGATGCTAAAATTGCCAAAACAAGGCAGATGGAGTCCATTTTTGCAACCGGTGCAAAGGTCTCATGGTAGTCCACACCTTGGACCTGAGAGAAACATTTTGCCACCAGAATTGCCTTATATTTTTAGGTGCTTCCATTAGCATCAACCTTGGTCCGAAACACCCACTTGCATTGAACCAATTTCCTTCCTGGAGGAAGAGAAACTAGCTCCCAAGTAGTGTTTTTCTGAAGAGAATTCATCTCTTCATCCATGGCAAATTGCCATCTCGGATCCTTCCAAGCATGATAGTAGGATTTTGGATCTGAAATAATCATCAAATAGCAAGTTTCAAACAACAAATTATCAGGACAAGAGAGCGCAATACCTGCTCTTCGGAAATCAGACCAGGTTCACCTTGGATCATCCAGATTTCCAATGTTGTCTCCTGCGGAGGAGAGTGTCTGTCGGGCCCATGTGGGAAGATGATTTTGCACTTCAGGTTCTGATGATTGCTACACAATGATATCAGAAATCTTAGGATCCAAATCAGGGTCATCACCCCCAATTTCATCATCCAAATATTTAGTAGAATAGGAAGGAAATTCAGCAGTTTTCTCCTTCACTAGTTCCACCTCCTCAAGAGGCTCATTGAACTTGACACTTCTCTCAATGATGATCTGTTTGGTCTTGATCTATAGTAGCTTGAAACATTTAGATTCATTAGGATACCCAATGAACAGACATTCTATGCTTTGCGGTTGCAAAGCCCTTCTTTTATCAAGTGGAATTCGGGCCCATGCAGTGGACCCAAACACCCGTAGGTTCGACACATCGGACTTGTGTCTGAAGTATGCTTCGAAAGGAGTCTTCCCTTTCATGGATGAGTGTGGCACCCTATTCTGAATGCATGCTGCAGCATGCATGGCTTCAGCCCACAAATTTGCAGCAAGCTTCTTTGATTCCAACATACAGGTGGTCATCTCCTTGAGAGACCGATTCTTCCTTTCCGCTACTCCGTTCTGCTGGGGAGTGTAAGGAATTGAATGTTGGACCTGAATACCACTTTGGGATCATATGTGTAGGAAATCATACTGACATACCCCCTCCATTATCAGATCTCAAGATCTTGATCTTAATCCCAGAGGCATTTTCGATCAAGGCCTTCAATTCAGAAATTTTTTCACTTCAGACTTCTTTTTGAGAAAGAAGACCCATATGTACCTTGAAAAATCATCAATAAAAGCAAGAATATACCTTGATCCATTCATGGATGTGACAGGCATCAGATCGCTGATATCAGAATGTACCAGTCCTAATATGCATGTAGTTTGGTTTGCCTTCCCCCGATCGAACTTGTGCTCAGGGTGTTTTCCAATCACACAGCCCTTGCAAATTCCCGTGGTTGCCTTGATGACTGGGAGGCCTTCAACCATGGAGTTTTTCTATAATTGCTACAAATATTTGAAATTAAGATGGCCAAACCTCTCATGCCACCGGCTACTAACCTCATTTCCATGAGTTAGCAAAGCGGTGGGCTTTGCATACGCAACAATGTGAGAGAACTCATAGGCTTTTGCATGATGGTTTGCAAGGCCTTTAGCAATGAGTTTCTCGGATGCAATTTCTGTTATCTCAACATCATTTGGGATGAAAGAAACTCTCTTAGGCACTCCTATATGTGTCATCTGATAGACACTAAGGAGATTTGATGGCAGAGACGATACATACAAAACATTTGAAAAAAAGCCATTTTCAAGATCACCAATACCTTGTCCTTATTAAATGATGGTGGAGTCATCTCCCATGTGGATGGGGATGGATTTTCTGGTCTCCAAGGATGAAAAGGAGTCTCTTTTAGCCATCATGTGGTTCGAAGCTCCAGAATCAATCAAGAGTGCTTTGGACTTCGAAGTGCTTGCCATGAGGGCATGACCTTTTTCATGCTGTGGTTCCCGATCTTGCTAATCTCTCCTCCAAAAGCTCTCTGGAAGATTGATGTGATTTATCTCAAGGAGAGAGGTTGCTTCATCAAGATTCTTCTTCATGCAGGCATGTTCAGGGTGGAAGCCCTTCTCGCAATAAGAACACTTGACTTTTTCCTTGCCCTGGTGCCCTTTTCCTTTGTTTTTCCTTAAGCCGGAAGACTCATCATGCTGCTGGTTTTCAACTCTAGGTTTAGGAGCATCAAATTTAATTTTTGGGTTCTTCTTCTACTTTCCTTTACCCTTCAGATCTTTGGGCCCCGAGACATGGAGGGGTTGATCATGAGAAAATCTGATGATCCCCATCTGGACAAGCTTGTCATGTTCACTCGTTAGGGACTCAATGAAGGCATTGAGTGTAGGCATCTTCCATCTAGGGGTTGTGAGCTTCCCCGCACAGAATGTAGAAACAAAAAATGAATAATCAGCCCCAAGCTTGGAGAGTATGGCGAGGAATAGCTGATCATCCTCCTTCTCCACTTCGCATTGCTTCAAGAGTAAAATAGTATGCTTGAACTTTGTGATAAAGTCATTCAGAGTCTCGAAATTGGAGGGCTGGAGAGATATTAATTCATTTTGGAGCTGGAAAACTCTCAAGTCATCATGCTTTCCATATAGAGTTTCCAATTTGTCCCATATTTATTTTGGAGTCTTCAATCCCGCAAGATGGAAAAGAAGATCCCGAGAAATAGAGAGGCATAAGAAACCGAAGGCTTCATCCTTCTTGTTCAAGAATCTTGATTTTTCTATGGCAGAACCAGGCTCATCTTCAGTGTCCATGGTGATTCTAAAAAGTCCTCTGGAGCATAGTTGAATCTCCATATCACCTTTCCATGAGTGGAAATTGTATGGACTCAAAAGATCTACTAAGGAGGCCATCTAGATCTGCTGGAGCGAATGCTTCACCTGTAGAAAACCTGAAAATCAAAACAAAAAGGGCAATGTAAGGTCGGACAGCCTACACATTATAGGCTTTCATCACACCCAACATAGTCAATCAAGCAAGCTTGATCAACAAGTTCTTTACTTGGGGTATTAAGTGGTAAGCCTTGGCTTCTGGTGCAGTGCTAGATTTTTGAGCTATTGCTCAAATTTCATGCAGAAATCTGTCAAAAAGCTTGTTTTTGAGAGATAGAGCTTCGTCCCACTGTGAGCTCTGATACCATATTAATCTTGCACTTTGATCTAGGGACTAAACATCAGTCTCATCAATGATTAATCAACAAATAACTCATGAAATGGTGTAATCGGTCTACAGAATGAGTAGCCGCTCTGTATAATTAGATGAAAGAATGATAATAGAATTACAATGTCATGCTACAAGCATGAATGACTAGCAATTCGAATTCCTAAGGAGGTCATTCAAATTGAATGAGTGAGTCTAGCTTAAGTGAATGTAAGCCACAGTCAACACTCAAGTTAACCACTGATCAAAACCCTAATTGACTCAATTGAGCCCTAACTGAAGTCGGAGTGCAATAAATGACTGAGTCTTAACTAAAAGAGGTTAGACACATGTCACAGCAAGCCAACCATCAAGTGGTAGCACATCAATGACTCCAATGAACCCCGATGAGGTTAACTGAAGTTGAACTAAACATCAAAAGTTGGTGGAGGCACCCCTGTTGACTCTAGTTCATTAATTAATCATTAAATAATCAATTAAATGAAAGGAGATGCCTTAATTGCCCTGTTTAACTGATTGTAACCATCGGTTAGCAATTAGGTGCATTAATATCACTCAGATCACCCCCGGAGTGCTCCAGTTAGCCTCCCCGAATGTAGGAGAAGGCTAAGTTAGCCTCCTTGACTGAAGGTAGGCATGGGTGTGACTGGATGATGTCATTTAATGCTCCATTGATGTTAATTAATGTCAATAATACTTAGGATAGTGGTTTAACTAGGCCAATTTGACTAAAATGAGTGTGTATGGTGGTAAATGTCTCCAACAAATCTTACTCTTTTTTTATAACCAAAACAATTTTTTTTTTCATTTTTTCATTTTTATTGATAAAGAATTGAATGGGCCTTCACCCAATTACATTTGTTCCAAAGAATTAACTTCTTAGAACCAAAAAATTTCTTTTCCATATCAAGGAATATGATTCATCGAACTAGGACCATCATTCAAACTTAACATTCCTGAAGAAAGTAGGCATCCCTAATTGGCTTTGTAATCTGTTAGCTTATTTAAATCATGAAGAATGTGTTAAGAGGTAACTGAATCAAAATCAATTAAAATGAAGTGCAACCTTTTCATGGTAGCATTCAAACTGGGATTGTTGAACTTTGAATCAGAATTTAAAGCTTTTATGATGATTTTAGAATCACCAAAAAATTGAATGTTGATGTGTCCTGCCACCGTTGCAAGTTAACAAGATTTTAGAAGTGCATATAATTATGCTTGGTTATTTGAAAGATATCCTAATCCCTAGCTAAAGCTTGTTTCTAGCATTCCACCAGGATAATAGATCAAACCCTCTGCTCCAGCTTTCCCCAGATTACCTTTTGATGCTCCATCGAAGAAGATTGAGACTTTATTTTTCAATTGCCACCATTCTGAAAATTCCTTCTCTATCATTCTAATCTGCCAAATTGGTTTAATAACTGGCTTGCTCGATCCTAACTGAACTTTAACCTCTTGCCTCAATCCCAACCATTTATGCTCAGCTTCTAATTTAATTTCTTCAAATTGCGGATTTCCCACTACTTCCAGAAGAAAAGCCTTAGCTTTTAAAGCTACAATTTCAAGCTTGGAAATTTTACTCTTAAAAATAAAATCATTTCTTGCTAGCCAAATTTTCCACTATACAAATTTGGGAATGGGTTGCCATATTTTCCTCCAAGCTAGACTGATTAAAGAGCATGGATACCTTGACTGCCAACTTTCAAAGAGAATAACAGGGTCAGAATTTAGAGGAGCATAAGAAGGCAACCCACGCATAAAATGAGCCCATACTTCCTGAGCAAAAATACAGCCAACAAAGATATGAGTCGAGGTATCGACATTTTGAAGACAGAAGAAACATCTAAAAGGACCTAGGAAATATCGTTTTAACAAATTTTCGCTAGTTAAAACTTTTTGATGCATTACAGTCCAAGTAAAAAAAATTATTTTTGGAATGCTGGGAGAATTCCAAACGAACTTCCAACAGGCTGCATCTAGAGTGCCAGTAGAGGGAAACATAGATTTATACAAAACCGAGTACCCTTTAGCAGCAGAATAAGCTCCTATGGTTCCCCATCCCCAAGAATCCTTGCAAGAAATGTGAATTGGAGCGATGCCGAATAGTTTCTCTAACAACAAATTCTACTCAATGTGCAAAATCGTATCACTAGCTGGCAATTCTGGAAAGGTCCACACCTTCCAATTTCCTTTGCAATCCCAAGATATGAAGTCAGAAATGCGATGGAGATTTTTATCTACTAACCAATGCTTAATCTCAGAGAAAGATTCATATGAATTTAGAGGAGCTTTCCCTAAAATTTTGTCTTCCCACAGGAACGTCTGTTTATCGTTTCCAGGAATTCTTTATAGATGCTGAGAGAAAAATACAATACATTTTCTGCATAAATTCCATATAATAGAGCCTTTTGGAGTATTATCCATTTGAAAATTTCTTAGATTTCCTCCATGAAGATATTTTTTCCAGAAAATTTGGCTCACTGTGTGCTTTTTATTGGAGAATAGTTTCCATATCAATTTGCCTCCCATAGCTAAATTAGTCGATCCTATATCTCTGATTTGCAATCTACCTTCAAGAACATGCCTTTTTACTATTTCCCACTTTACCAAATGCACACGGTTCTGACTTTTCACCCACCTCTCCAAAGAAAGTCTCTGAGCAGCTTGGAAATCAGATCCATGATCTTTTTCAGTGCTAGGAGAATAGATGACTGATATATAGGGAGGGCTGAGAGAGTTGACTTTATCAATATGAGCTTTCCTGACTTCATCAACCAGTGGCCACCCCACGAGGAAATCTTAGTTTTTAACTTACGAATGATATCCAGCGAGAGAGAAGGGATATTTTGCCCTAGGGTTAATGGAAGACTGAAATATTTAACCTTGTCCCAAGAAACAAACCCTTCAAAACCCAAAATCTGTAAAATGTTTGTAACTGCTAATTGCTCCACATTCCAACAATACATGGAACTCTTACGAATATTAATAAGTGCTCCTGAAATGATACAAAAATGATTTATAATGTCTGAAAAAACTCTTGCCATTTTTAAAGAAGCCCCTCCCAAAAGTAGAGTATCATCCACAAAGAGAGCATGGTTAATAGGTTCCACTCCAGCTGATGAAGTTATGCCCGATATAATCCCAATATGTTTCCCTGCTGTTAACTTTCTTCTTAAAGAACCATCCATAAGAATATACAAAAATGACGAAAGAGGATAGCCTTGAGGAAGGCCCTTGGTTGCTTGAAAGAAATTTGTTGGTCTGCCATTTACTAATGGTGCTATACAAGGTTTATCAATGTGTGCTTTTATCAATTTTATAAAGGAAGGGCTAAAGCCAAAAGAACGAAGAACTAAGTATAGAAAGGAAAACTTTACCCTGTCAAATACATTTACCATGTTAAGTTTGATTAGCATGCCCTTCTCCTTCCTTCGAAAGCTTGAATGCATGGTTTCCTGAACTTGAATGACATTGTCCAAAATGTGCCTCCTTTTGACAAACCCACGTTGAAGAGGTGAAATCAACTTCCCAAGCAGAGGTTTGATCATGTTTGCTAAGAGCTTAGAGAAAATTTTATAAGATTCATTACAAAGAAAAATAGGTCTAAATCGATCAAAAGAAGAAGGGTTAACTTCTTTAGGAATTAAATCCAGGAATGTGGAATTTGTGCATCCACCAACTTTGGCTTTTAAATGAAAATCTTTTAACATCCGGAGAAGATATTTCTTGAAAAATTTCCAGTAAACTCGATCAAAGTGAAAGGATAAACCGTTAGGGCCTGGGGCTTTATTCGGCTCCATAGCCCATATAACATCAATAATTTCTTATTCTGCAAAAGGATTCATTAAGTCAACATTATCTTCCTCACTCACCATGCAAGGGATGTTGGACATGAAATTAGATGTTAAGTCTGAATCTGAGAAGCCATCTTCACTAAATAGGTTCTGGAAATGAGCTTCAACCACTTGTTTTATTTGAGAAATTCCTTTAAAAGATTCACAAGATAGAGAAGAAATTTTCGAGATGTGATTTCGGGATATTCTGGCTCTACACTATGTTAGTGCCAGATATTGTTCCCAGACTACAAGAGAAGAAGCCAACACAATCTCAATAATCACAATAAAGTAAAATAAGGCTTTTAGGGTTTTCAAGGTTTTTGGTTGAGCAGTTTGAAGACAAGAGGGAAAACATTCATAAAACCAAAGTAAACTCTAAATCATGAGGATTTGAATGACTGAGATTCATAACACATAAACCATAATCCAACAGAAAACACAATACTGAATTTCACCCACAGTTAGCAAGCATTCCAAGCATAAAAACATTAAATAAGAAATGAATATACCAGCTGAGTAATTAACACAAATTATAAATGAAACCAGTCATTAATCTAAAGGGCATGTAGTGCATATATTTCATAGTTCAGTCTTCAAAAAACACATAAGAGTTTTTACTTAGCTCATAAACAAACCCTGATAGCCTCCCCTTGTCAGCAAAAAATCGAACCATCTGTCTTCTTTCAGACTTACATTTATCCTATTCTTCAAAATCAGTTGAATAACTGAACCCTGTTTTAAGACTACCTATCGAATAGTTCAATCTAAATCATCCTTACAAAAATAAAATAACTTTTCAAACTTAACTAATAACTGATTTTCTTTACTAACTTTACAAATCTTTAGCTGCTTCAGCTAGTAAAGCAATTCCTTCCAAGGCTTGAGCTTTCCGTCCTGCCTTCAATTGGTCTGTCTCCATGTCTGCAATCCTCCTTGTTAGCTCTTCATTATGCTGTTGCAAGTCCTGGATGATTTGCTTTAACTCCGTGAACTGACTTTCTATTTGCCTTTTCCTTTTGAGTGCTTCTCTGGAAACTGTAATCAACTCTTGGTAATGACTGTTAACTTCCTCCAAATCTTCTCTAAGTCTCCTGTTTGTAGTAACTAGTCCATCATTAGCTTCATGCATATATTCAATCTGATACTTGTATTGCTTAATGCTTCTTTGTAGATTTTCTTTTTCAGAATCAATACATTTGTCTCCTGCTATTGTTTGCATCCCTTCTGGTGTCCATGGGATTTTCAGTCTTTTATAGATTTCTTCATCTTCATTCATCAGTTATGTGGAGGTCATAGGAAACTTTGGATGTTCTTCATTTTCAACATTGCATGAAACTTCTTCTTTAACCATCTCCTTCTTCTCTAAACATGAACTTTTTACCTCACTTTGTTGCTGTTCTTGAAACATTTGATTTCGAATCTCCATAAATATATCAGAGATCTTGGTATCAGTCATGACAGATTTTCCTCTTGATTCTATTGGTTTTTTACCTTTATTTCTATCTTCATTATCATGCAATTTTTCTTCAGATGATGAATCCTCTATCACTGTAACCTTTTCTTTAGCCAATTTGGGATTCAGTAGCTTTTTCATGTTTAATCTTAGTTTGTTCTTCGGCCTTGTTTTAGGTCTCCAGACTGCTGCAATCTCTCCCAACATCTTCAGAACCTTTCCTTGATGAGTTATCGAGGCAAATTCAACAACCTTCATTTTTTTCCTTCTTGACATTGTTTCCTCATCACAATGAGTCTGAACTTCTTGCTCAGCACAAACCATAGCTTCATTAGTAAGATGAATTCTAGCCTCATCAAATAGGTATTTTTCATCCTCCTCTGATAGTACTGTAATAGGGCTTTGCTTTTTCTCCTCAATATCTTCTTTTATGTTTTGAATTGATTCTGCAGGTAAAACATCTACAACAGGCTCAGCTTCTTTAATTTCTGACTATAAAATCTTGCTATCCTCATCATTAACTCATTGCTCAAATTCAAAGTTTTTATTTTCCTATTTTGAAGCTTCTTCTGGTTTATCATTTTCTTCACCCTTGACTGTTACCTTTTTCTAATCTTCTTAATCAGAGTTTGACCTTTATCTACTTGTCTTCTCTGAGATTGTTCCTTCTGATCAGTCTTGAAACCTGACCAAAAAATGAAATGCTCCCAAGTCTTCTCCCTTTTCTGCAATACAGTGCTTATGATGAGCTTAATGAGTCCATGGTGAAAAAATAGATTGCTTTCTATGGTCTTGGTGCTCTCTCACCCTACATGACATATTTTGTAAGCTTTTCAAAAAGAATAAAGGTAAATTCGTTTTAGACTCATTACTGAGATGATGGAGGAACCTAAAGTGATATTTGAAAACAAAGGCAAATCTACCCTCACAGGTGACATAGCTCTGCAAGACTTTAATAGGCTCAATCCACTCAGGTTTAAAATTTTGAATTGGAACACCTTTTCCCCAGTCTGCAACTACACCACGAAGCAAGTATCTTTGAGCATTAAAGGTGAAAGGAACCTTTTTGAACCAGAACTCTCCTTCATCCAATATCCCTGTTGCTTCAGCTATTAACTCTCTAGTTAATTTGAACTTCAAGGTGTCAAAATACACTATATCTTTGTCTAAACATTGAGCAAATTTGTATGACACCTATGAATGATGACCTTCAATCCTTTCAAGGAACATTAACCATCCTGCATCTGCAAACAACTGTGCACAATCTGGAAAATTCTTTACCCAACTTAAGTTAGAGGGTTTCGCCCTATTGGTTTTTCTACTCTTTTTCATATTTACTATGGTTAAACAACTTCTGTCAATACACCACAGTCTGACTGTCTTCAAATCTTAACAAACTAACCTAGAATACAGTATAGGGACCTCCAAAAGGCTCTACTTTGAATTCCTCTGTTTAAATGATGAATACTTTAAATGTATTGGTTAATAATTCATCATTTAACATGGATTAGGTCTAAAACTAGTATTCTGCCTTCGAATCTGTCATTAGTCATTTCTTCAGAAAAAGCCCCAAATTAAAAAACCCTGGTAATGGCACGCGGACTACCTGTTAAGATGACCAATTTGAATGCTGGAAAATGGTTATTTCAATTGTCAGGTGTCGGCTTGCATGCTCCACTATTCTCTGACCGCTTAGACCACTCCAGCTAATTGCTCCTGCAAGCCCTAATTCTCGCTCAGTTTCAAAATCCCAATTATCAAGCACTGATTTCTCGCCATAATCTTCAATTAATCTTCGTGCAATTCAAATTAAAATATCATTCCATCCATCTTTGTTCCATTATACTCTGCATATCATTATTATATCAGCTTCTGCAAACGACTGCCACGATTTTGCCCTTATGATAATATTCCACCTGCCTTAGTGATTAAGCTGTAGAAGACACGTATCAAAACCATCATACAATGTGATTGACACCTCAGGTGTGAGAATCCTAAAGAAATTGGACCGAAAAAATGATGATTTTGACTCGCGTGATTTTCTTGTAGCACTCTTGTGCATATGTTTTTGTCTTGCGCTACAAGAAAGTCCAAATTAATGATTTCACAATATTTCCAAATTAATGATTGCACAATATTGTCTTGTGCATATGTTTTTGTCTTGAACTTGGTTTAGGAGTCTTAATTTAACTTTAATGCTATTTTAAGACTTTTTAAATCCATATATGCCTTATATAAGCCCTTGAATTATAAAATCAAAGCAAAACTTGTAAAAATAAGCTAAGAAATCAAACATGATGAGAGTTAAAGGGTAAAATTAACATTATCCCTATCAACAAAATTTTCTAGAAACAAAAAGTAAAAGCAAGATTCAAAATATGAATAAAAGTATAAAAAACAATGGAAGACAAAAATATGACCTAACATCTGGCTCCTGCTGCAGGATGAAGTCCTCCCTGTGAGGCTTCAAGAACCTGTAGACCAGTGGCTTCTGTATTGCTATCTGCTAGTTTGCAAAATTTCCATTGGGTTATGGAGTCCTTATTCTATTTATTCACACCGGTATATACAATGAAAATCCAGAATCCATTTCAAAAACTATAAAAATTCTTGAGGAATCGTCCATTAACTGTACTAGACAACTCCTCACCCTCCAAGGTCCATAGAACAAAAGTATTGTTTTCCAAAAAATTCGATACTATGAAAGAACCAAACCAAAGATTATCAAACTTCCCATGCTTTCCTTTTATCTCCTTCCTAACATCCCATCTCAAAACCATGTCTCCTACCGAAAAAGTATTGTCTTTGATCTTCTTATCAAATCTTTCTTTAATCTTCAACCTGTATAGCTGTGCCTTTTCTTCCACTTTTTCTCGTTTCTGCTATAACTCTATCATTGCATAAATTCTTCTCTGCATATCATTAGGTTCTTCCTAACAATCTTGAAAAAACTTCTTCACTGGGATACCCAACTGAACAGGAAAAGCTGCATCTATACCATATACTAATTGGAAACGAGAAGTTCCAATTGCTTGCTTAACTGTTATTCTGTCTGCCCATAATGCATACTTTAGCATAGAATCCCATGATCTTTTATTATGCTTCAGCAATTTCCTGATACTCTGAATGATATTTTTATTTGATGACTCAGCTAAACCATTACCTTGAGGATAATAAGGAGTTGAGTGTTTCAACAGGATACCATTCCTTTCACAAAATGCCCCCATAGCCTTAGATTTAAAAGCTTTTGCATTATCGGTTAATATTCTTTGTGGACATCCAAATCTACTAAGAATATTTTCTTCAATAAAATCTATGATCACCTTATCTGTGGCATTCCTTGTGGGAATAGCTTCCACCCACTTAGTAAAGAAATCTATTGCAGTCAAAATCCACTTATGTTGCCTTGAGGAAGATGGATTTATCTCTCCTATGAAGTCCAAACCCCACTGTTGATAAGGGGCATTTACTGCAATTGGTTTTAAAGGTAATGACAACAACTTTTGTTTACCAGCAAATTTCTGACAAGGGATACATGCTCTTACCTACTGATATACATTTGAAAATAATGAGGCCCAATAGTATCCAGCTCTTAGAATTTTATATGCTATTGCCTTCCAATACTTTTGACCTCCACAAGCATGTTCACGAGATTCATAAATTACTCCTTCAATTTCAGGTTTATCTAAGCATCTGAGTAGAATACCCCCTGGATCTTTCCAGAACAGTTGCTATTCTACCAAACAATACTTAGTAGTTTTTAACTTTAAAGACCTAGCAGCTTTTTTATCTAAGTGTTCTGGACATTGCAAGTACAAAAGAAAATATAGAATGTCTGCATATTGTTATCCACTTATTTGTACCATAGTTGGATTAGCTGAGGAGCCTCCGGTTGATAGACTTGTTCGAAGTCTAATTCATGTGTATCAGTTGATCCGTCTTCATGTCTAGCCAATATTGGCTAGACGGTTTTTTATTTGAATAATTTTGACCATGGCCCCGCGGGGTTTGTAATAAAATGTGCTAGTAGGGTATTTTTGAGTGGTTCGGTCTCCTGAGACGTAGAATCTCAAATAAAGTATTCCAGGGAGTTTTTTCCCCATGACAATTATGCTTTGCCTTCAGCCGAGTATAATTGATGAGGTTTTCTCCCGCTTCCTCCAAAGCTGGAATGCCTGATGTTGAATTCTAGGCCTTGGGGGGTTATTAGAGCCCAACCGAGTGTTATAATTCTACTAGGAATTTTTTAGGTAGATCATGGCGATGTCCTAAGTCATCTGGACATATAAAAAAATTTCGAAAAAATATTTTTCGAATGGGGAAAAAATAATTTTTTAAATTTTAATTACTTTTCCTAGGTTTTTTGGGTTAATTTTTCCATAAATTAAATGGAAAAAACCCGTTCATGGTAAATCAGTCATCCAGACTCCAAATTAAGTGATTGAAGGCTCTAACCTTAAGCCAAAAATCATTCTTGATCAGCCAGCCAGTCAGAACCAACTTTCAGATCAACAATTGGACACATAATGCCTTTTTTCTCAAAAAAGTCAGTTTTGAGTTAAAAAATGATTATTTTGGAGAAAATTAAAACTCTCCAAATTAATCCAAATTCAGTGAAATAAAAGACTAAATGACATCTCATGGAGCACTTATGATGATTGGAGTTATCATAACTCAACTTCAGTCAGCATTAAGTGAGCAATTAATTTATTATCAGTTAGCAAACATGTCATCTCTAGCTAAAGAATGAGATGGAGAGCACTCATTGGTTCGGTGATTTGATCGAGGTGAAGACTGAAGCTTACACCATCAGTAGGCTTCCCAAACCCAGCAGAGGCTGCTTCCAGACCTAAAATATGGGTTTACCAACATTACAAATGCTCTCATCATCAGCTCACGCCCCTCTCAGACTGGTTGCGCCTTCCACACGTGTGGGCTCAATTGACGGTGGATTTCAGTGTTAAGGGTTGGAGTGGGGGCGCCTTGCCTGGGTGGAGGCCTCCCCTCACTTCCGGTCTTTCGATTTAGGTTTGGCTCTTTTGTTAGGTGGCCAGGCTGGTTAGGTTATGAGGTTTGGTTTTAGGGTTTTAACACTCTCTCATTTGTTAAATAGAGGCTCCTTTAGCTCTATTGAGGGTGGATGATTAATGCAAAGAACCTCTGGTGAATTATTGTAATACTTATTGCTCTTATGCAACCATTTTGAATAAATAAAGGCCTTGGAGGCTCATGTGGTGTGGATTCCGGATTCATATGCTTTGATTAATGAGGTGATACCATTTCATTCTTGCTTTTGTTTACTAATCTGTGGGTAATTATAAATGCTTTAGAGAGGTTATATAAGCACGTAAGAGTAGATATTTGTAGTTTCAAGTTGTCTACTTACTTATTTACTTTCCAAAATTTATAAAGAGCATTGTCTTATTCAGTTATATCTCATGCTTTTTGTGATACAGAGTAGTAAATAGTACATGTTCTAATCCCCTGTTTTGGCAAGCATGCAAGTTTTTGATTGCAGATCACACCATTGCACCGAGGAAAAGGATGAGCTAAGTTGCATCTACTTTTCTCGGAGCCAAGCACAAGTCTCTAGCAGCCACATACTGATTGAGATCCAGGGTGCTTTCAGAGATTCAAAGACCCAAGTGGTTCCATCTCTTAGATTCACCCCTAAAAAATAAAATTTTACTTTTCGGTTACTTTGATTCTCTATTTTATAACAAGTAGATCTAAGCATTAAATCTCATCTTTATATCTCTTGTTATTGTAGACCTAAGAATTTCCTTTGTTAAAAGCTCATCTTACGAGGTTTAGATCTAATTTTGTTTAATACTTGAAGTAGTACCAATGTCTCATCTTATGCAAGTATTAAAATTGTAATTTCTTAGTGTAGTATATTGTCTAATTCATCATTTTGCAGGAAAGAAGCTCGCTGGTTTTTTACTTTTCGTGACAGGTTAAGCAAAAAAATTAGCAAAAATTTAAGGAATTAAGCTGCAAAAAACCTTCTTTTGTTCCTCTTCTTAATCCCCTTTCTACTGGTTACTTTGCTTTGCCTCTTTTACCTCTTCTTCATCGCTGCCCCGTTAGTACTCTTGTTACCATCCCTTTTTTTCTTTTTTGGACAGCTCTAGTGTGCCCTAGCCTTCTTCCCTTTTTTGCCTCTTTTTTCCATAGTTTTTGGGCTTTATTTAACCTTGTTTTTGGCCATTTCTTTCACTTTTTGTTCGCTGTCCTGTTTTGTAATTTTTATGACAGCCACTTATTTTCTCTTTCGCTGCCCGATTCTCTTCGATTTTTATCATCCTTTAGCTTCATAGTTGGCTATCCTATTCTTCCCTTTCTTTGGTTTTGATTCTTGCTTGGTTTGTTTGCCATCCTTCTCTCATCTTCTTTTGTTTCAGCCCTCTTTCCTTTGCTCTTTTTACTCTCTTCAAACTTCTTCCCTTTTCCCTTTTCACAGGTTTTCGGAAAGATCTCAAAAGTAAAAAATAAAAGCACTCTCCTTTTTTACAGGTTATAATATTTGTAGAGTTACTTTGCCTTTATTTGAAAAGTCCTTTCAAGGATCAAAATCCTTAAGGCACATTGTATAAAGTTTAATAAAAGATCTTTGTTTGAGTGGGTTTTTTAAGTCCCCACTCTCATCCTCCCCCATTCGGGGAGGCTTGTGTTGTGTGTATGCTTTGATTAGTGCTAGTTTTCATCATTCATTACATCTCATGCTTAGATCACTAAATTGTTAATTCATCACTTCTAAGTTGATTACTCAGTTTAATTATTTATCTTTCTAAGTAAATCAACTGCTTAAATCTCTTGAATCACACCATAAGGTGGATCAAGAGTGCTCTCTGTCGGAGAGTTTAATCAACTAATTTCATCTTGTGCTTGTTTAATCAATTAACTTCTAAGTAAGACTTTTGAACTTGCAAAAACACAAGTCAAGAGCACTCTGTATCAGAGAGCATCCTAGGTTTGCATAATCCCTACATTAGTCTCATCTAGATTAGCTAAGTCTCTTGAACCACTGTCATAAGACGGGGTCAAGAGCGCTCTTTTTCGAAGAGTCTAATTAATTTACTTAATAAAATCTTCAACATACACACCCCTTTAATTAATTAACTCCCCTCCCTCCTTGCCGGAGTATGCTCCGACCGATCTCAGATCGGAATACCCAAAAACGACACTGGATCTTTAAACCTTACAAGAATAACTTAATTAAAACTTTTCCCCCATAACCAACGCACCGGCGTTGTTTTGTTTAAATATCAAGGCATGTGGGAAAATTCCAAGTGTGGGCGTCGGGCAACCCAATCTGGGCACAAGTAGTTAAGTTATTGAACACTTACCTGTGACCCCAGACAGGTCCGTCATGTCTTCGAACGGAGCCATTGAAGGTATTTCTGGTTAGGACGTCAAACTACCGTAAGCAAGACAAATTAAAAACCTTTAAAACCTACCAAGAGCACTTGCAAAAATTAACATTCACTGGCATCATTTTGGGATTCACATCGCTTTATACACGAAGCATCCTTGATAAGTTGACTCCATAGGCACTGGTTCTATCTTTTTGCATTATTGATAATCTGGGCCATTTGTCCATTGGATATTTGATTATAAGTTATATCTGTGAATGCTTTATCATTTCGTGAGTTCTCAAGTTATTGTCTATCTTTTAATTCTGGTGATAGCAACGTGGATTGCTTTGTCTTATGTCTAATATTCATAATATTAATCATTTAAAATCACATTAACTCCTAAACAACACCCATCCGCATCCAAAAACACCTAAAACTTAACTTAAACATTGAGCCATAGAAAACTCTTTGTTAGGGACTACCCCCCTATTTCAGTATTGATTTCACCCTTTCCGGATCAATCCTTATGCCATCAGCTGAAACTAAATGACCCAATAATTTACCTTCTTGCACAGCAAAATGTGACTGTTGTAGCTGCAACTGTTTCCCCAAATTTTCAAATTTTGGACCGCTTTGTTAATTTAGCATTGCCTAGAATCATTTGGATCCAGGAACTCTTTTTGTTTTGTTTAATTTTGGACTATTTTGAGGTTAACTCTCTTCCAGCTTTTCCAAAAATTGCTTATGTTTGAAGCTGCTATGGGTTGCAGAATTTAGAGTCTGGTTGGTTGCCCTTTGAGCTGTGTTTTCTTTTCGGAAGCTTATTTCTCATGCTAGCCACTATTCCGAAGGTCATTTAAGCCACGTATCGGAGCCATGTTTCCTTAGGAAGCCTCTGTCGCGGAAATTGAACGATGATTATTCTGCAGGAGGATCGTGATTTCTCCGTTGTTGCATCGTATCGTTAACTTGTTTATAATATCGGAGGTTGGTCGAGGTTGAATCGGGATATTTGGTCTTTGTGAAGCCGCTGTTTCGGAAGTGAAATAGGTTTTTTGGACCGCTGTGTAACCTTAAGTTGTTCTGAACACTTAGCGTTTTACATTGATTTTGCACCATAGCAAATGTTATGTTTTTGGATCGGAGGCTGTAGTCTGTTTAGCTTCCGCCCTTGCGGCTCCCAAACGAACTAGGTACTCACCATATAACTGTTCTACTCACCGATGCTCTGTCAGGTTTTCGTCACTTTGTTTTTTGGATCAGAGTCTGTAGCCTTTCCTTCCCTGCCTTTGCGGCTGTGTAACGCACTAATTGTCCGACGTTGATGTCTTTCCGCCTGCCGACTGGGAACTTTTCCGCCTAGAGTTTGAGTTTAGCTTTTCTGACTCCGATAGACTTAATGGTCTCGCGGATCCCGTTGCTTGTTTGGGACCTGCTGATGCGGCTGTGAGTGAGACTACACGGCCGATGTTTTGATGTTTTAAGCCGTCGATAATTTTTCTCTTCCCGTCGTGTTATGAGTTTTTAAACCTCTGTGTGAGCGACAATGGTTTTGGTACTTGTTAAGGTTTTCATGACGAGAGCGCAATACAAGGCCTCTTTTGATGACTATTTGTTTTGTTGATGTAGTTTGATTGAAAAGATACAGTCCTAATGAATGATAAATGTCGTTTGATTGCAGACAGACTCAAGAGTTTTTTTTTACTACGAGAAGACATAGCTGGGAGACAAGGCCGCAAAAAGTTGGCTGAGCAGTGTTAGACAGAGTTCGTAATGAAATCAATGGAATCTCAAGGAGGACACATGAAAGATAGGGCATAATCGATGGTGACAAAAGCCCAAGCTTGGAAAGATCTGTCAGTTACCGAGCAGATCCCGCTTTGTTAAGTACTCATAAATTGAAATCTGAAAACGTAGCATATGAAGTGAATCATGAGTACTCACGGAAAAGACAAAATGGTGATATTAGACGGTTTTGAGGAGCCCAAAGGTCACACGGTTGGGGCAGCCCAAGCGGTTGGCTGATTTAGTTTAAATATAGGAAAGTTAGAGTTTATAGGGGCTTTTTGCCTGGAAAAACTTGTGAACTATTGTTTGTAAGAGGAACTACTTCGTTTTACAATAAGAAATTACAAATTTTTCCTGTTGGAGAAGGTGCTATGTGGAAGTTTCAATGTGATAAATGAACAATGTTGAAGGGGAACTGTTTCATTTTCGACTGTGTTTCATTAACTGTGAGAGCGTTCTAACTTTCTGAACCTATGTTCTTACCTGAATGTTCTCTAGTATATTCTGTGATGTTTCCACTATGAGTAATGGAAGTTTTAACTGTTGATGAGCTATCTTGTCATGTATACTTTTATTCATGTTTGTATGTTTGGTTCTAAGAACATCTATCTGTGATTTGCCATAACATGTGAACAGTATTGCATTACTCATGAATTAATATCTAGCTCTCTAGAGATAGCCTAGTTAGTATTTATTTTCTAATTGTGTGTGATTTATATGTGAGGGAGTTTAAGACGAGAGGTAAGAACCTGCACATCACATTGTGAACACTCCTTGCATTCTTAATCAATCTGCATGTTAAATAGGCACTTGCATATCATACTTTAAGTCAAAAAATACAAAAATATATACGGTGGACCAGGCCGCAACCGGTAAAACCTTTTATTTTTTATTCTTGACCTACGGTGGCCGGACCACAAACCGGACGGATTCCCTACACCAAACAGTCACGGGCTAGTTGGGAACGTTGACTGGGGATAATCCCTTGCTGTTGCTTCATGCAATTTTCCAGGCCTCAACAGTTTCTGGCGCTAGAAGGAGGGCCGCCAGTGCATGGCTGGCTGAGGAAACCCGTTTCCCCGAGACTATTCCATTGGTAACAGTTCAAAAAGCAGTGTGTTTCATAATCCAATTCTTGAAGAGTGGGGTAGGGAACATTTGTATTCTGTCGACAACGAAGTTGTTAATGATTTGAGAAGACACACTAAGGCATACGTGAAGAATATTGGAGGAATGCCGATTATCCCTGAATTTCCCAGAAGAGAATATAAAAGGAAAGATCGTCCTATATTGGAAGACTCAGTGCTGGTTGGGGATTTGGAAGAACTTGTAGAAACATCCTTACAGGAAGTCGTATAGCCTTTGAATCAAGCGGGCCCAGATACTCCTTACGGTTCTCTTGTTCATACTCCTATTCGCTCACCCCCTCACCTTCCACCCAAACTTATGGCAGGCGTAAATGCAAATCAACCACCCAACCCACTGAATCCACTACCTGCCTGGAAAGCCAGATCACCTTTAAACCTAACAACTCCTTTGCATGATTTACCTCAATCTTTTGAAAAGATACTACCCAAATTTGACCCAAATGAGAAGATACTAGTAGATGACCACTTGCAAAGTTTCTATTTAGCAATAGAAGGGTTAAGGGCTGGGGAATATGAGGATGTAGTTTGCAGACTTTTCCCACACACCCTTAAAGGAGCTGCAGCATCGTGGTACTTTGGTTTGCCGACAAATTCTATCCCTGATTGGGATACCTTCGAGAGGATTTTTAGAAGTAAGTATGCAACCCAAAAGACTCATGCAGCTCTCATGAAAGGACTATGCGCCTTAAAGAAATAAAGAAAGGAGAAGGTGCATAGTTTCACCCAAAGGTTTGCAACCTATCTTAAGAATTTTTCTAAAGCTGACAAACCTTCGAATAAAGTCCTGATTGAATATTATACCTCAGCTCTAGGACCCGAGTTGGCCATGTTTGCCAAAATGAAGGCCAAGCCTACTCTAGCGGAGACCTATGAGGAGGCGGAGAAAGTAGAGGCTGAAAGGGAAAGTATTGAAGATTATCCTGAACGATCAGGAGAGAAAAATGTGGGGAGGAAAGCTTCGTTGTTTACCAAGCCTAAGGAGGAGCAGTCACCAGATTTTGAAGGAATGGAAAAAATGATGCAGAAGCTTTCTAACAGAATCATAGACTTGGAAAAGGAAAAGGAAGCCCAAAATTTCTACAAGCCCTATTACAAGAAAAGGGAAGATAACAATCAATCCCAACCCCCTCCGCACAATTCGACATCTATGAATTTAAAAAAGGTAGGAATGGAAAATTTTTGCACTTTCCACCAACAACCCCACTCTGAAAAGAATTGTCTTCAATGGATAAACTCAATGACGTTGGTTATGAATCACCTGTTGGATTCTAAATTGACAGAAGATGAATATGAAGAAAGGAAAGACAGTAATACATCAAAAAAAGAATAAGAGGATGAGACCATGGTTTTATGGGACTGTGTTTCGTTGTTTGACGCCAAGGAGGAAAAGGTTTTGGGACATGAGGACATCCCATAAACAAATGTAACGACAAGAAGCCAAGGGTTGGCTAAAGAAAACAGTCTCATGCTCCCAAAGATTAAAAGACTTCAAAGGAATGTTAAAAAATTTCAAAATAACTCCTCAGTTAAGTAAATTCCGGAATTTACCATTACCAGTCAAGGTCCTAGACAGACTAACGTGTTCGCCAAGCCCATTGAAGAAAAAATAAATAATGGTAAACCAAATCCCACCGAGCCTAAGATGGAATATGACATTGTGGACGATATAAAGAAGGTAAGGGCGAATATCTCGTTATTTGAAATGTGCAAGGTGCCGCAGCAGAAAGAAAAGCTGTTGAAAGCACTTGAAGCATCAGAGGAGGGGCTGCCCATCGACAATCAACCCAAGGAAGAAGAAGAAATTAGGGAAGCAAGTATAGGAGGTAAGCCTAAGAGCAAAAACCCACCTTTTCTCCTCACTTTTGAAATTTTTAACCACAACGTACATAATTGCTTAGTAGACTCAGGGGCATCGGTTAACGTCATGCCACTGTCGGTCTGCAAAAGGATAAATGGGAAGCCTAAACCATCCACCTGGAGGGTTGTTCAGTTGAATAGAACGAATGTGAAAGTAATTGGGGAAATGGAGGATGTTCTAGTTGGCTTGTCTTCGAATGATAAGGTGTATCAATTTATTGATATTGTGGTGGCTGACATACCAGAAGCTTATGTGCTTGTCCTGAGCAGGGACTGGTCGGCAAATCTAAATGGATATTTTGCCTCTGACTAGTCACATCTGTGGCTACCATACAAAGGAAGTCCGAATCAAATTAAAATTTTGAGGGAGCCCCATATGAAACACAACGTTACTCAGTTCGAAGAAAAAAACGAACTAGTGGATTCTGTTTTGGGAAATTACTTTATTGAGTTAGAAACAGGAAATTACCAAGCAGAAGAAGCTAGCGACACATCAGACGCTCAGCCTGATCTCCTTCGATTTTCACAGGCTGATGAAATCGATTGTAAAATAGTAGACTTAGCAGTAGAAGTAGATGTAAATTCCTGCACAGTAGTTAGCGATTTTTGGACACTTTT
The DNA here is from genome assembly GCA_001517045.1 of Pseudotsuga menziesii. Classification (NCBI taxonomy): domain Eukaryota; kingdom Viridiplantae; phylum Streptophyta; class Pinopsida; order Pinales; family Pinaceae; genus Pseudotsuga; species Pseudotsuga menziesii. Next base: position 163,383 of record LPNX010638579.1, on the reverse strand, counting down.
TTTTTGACGAATCTAAAATGTTAGAAGGGTTAGGAGCCGGCTGTGTCCTGATTGACCCCAAGAAGAACAAACATTTTCTTTCATGTAGGTTAGAGTTTGAATGTACAAATAACACAGCTGAATATGAAGCATTGGTTCAAGGTTTAAGGAAAGCAATTGAATTAAAGGCAAATAATATGAAAGTGTTTGGAGATTCTGAAATAATTGTAAAACAAATTCAGAATCAAATACATTGCATTTCTCCCCACTTAAAAGCTTATCAAAATGAGGTTTGGGATTTACTCAAATGTTTTAATGCATTTAATATTGTATCGATTCCAATACTTAAGAATGCAGCAGTTGACTTGTTGGCCACCTCATCTGCGAGGCTTGTGCCCTCCAATAATCGGTGCTCTGTTGAATTGCTTTTCAGGCCCTCGGTTCCAGATATGATTACCAACCTATGAGTGTTCGATGACGATCAACATATTATAGAATGCTTAACGAATGATGAGGTATTTAAAGGGGCGATTATTGATGATGAAGAACATCAGGTCGAGCTGAAATTCAATAATTTCATCCCTAAGGGAGTCAGAACTTTAGAACGGATGTTTGATTTAAATGAAAAATTTAGAAGACCAACAAATTTGAAGACTCATAGCTCATCTCCACAGTTCGAATTGATTAATTTTGGGATTGAGATGAAGCCTAAATATGTGAATCTTGGAAAATGTTGTTCACCAGCTAAAAGAAACAAGTTCATTGTTCTTTTCAATCAATACAAAGATGCTTTTTCCTGGACGTATGAAGATCTGAAGACATATGACACCAGTATTATCCAACATGTTATCCCCATCAAATCTGGAGTCAAACCTTATCAGCAGCCTTTAAGAAAAATGCATCCAAAATTAGAACCTCTAATCCAGAGTGAAGTTAAGAAACTATTGGATGCTAGAATCATTTTTAAGGTTAGACACTCGGAATGGGTTTCAAATTTGGTACCAGTAAGGAAGAAATATGGAGAAATCAGGTTATGTGTGGATTTTAGAAACTTAAATCGCGCTTCAGATAAAGACAATTATCCTGTTCCACCCATGGAGCAACTACTGCAAATGGTTTCAGGTTCTGAACTATTCTCTTTATTAGACGAATTTTCAGGCTACAATCAAGTATTAGTAGCCGAAGAAGATAGATTGAAAACGACATTTAGGACCAGGTGGGGAACTTTCGCTTATAGAAGAATGCCCTTTGGACTTATAAACACTGGAGCTACGCTCCAGAGGGCTATGGACATAGATTTCTGCGGTTTGATTGGCCGCAGTGCTGTAGTATACCTCGATGACATCACGATTTTCTCAAAGAAGAGAGAAGGACACGCGTTTCATCTAAAGCAGATTTTTGAACGCTGCTGAAAATATGGTATCTCACTAAACCCTAAGAAGTGCGTGTTCACTATTACGGAAGGTAAGTTGCTGGGTCACGTGGTTTCAAAGAAGGGGATCTCCATAGACCCGGAAAGGATCAAAGCCATTGAACAGATTCCCTTGCCCCATAATAAAAAGGGCATGCAATCATTTATGGGGACAATAAAATTTGTGCCAGATTTCACTCAAACTGTTAAACCTTTGCAGCAAATGGTAAAGCAAAGTGTACAATTCAAGTGGACTGATGTTGAGAAGAACGCATTCGGCAAGATTAAAACTGTTGTTGCGCATGCACCCTCCCTCAAAATCCTAGATTTTGATAAAGATTTTATTCTGTACACTTTTGCATCTGATGATTCGCTAGCAGCTATGCTTACTCAGAAGGAAGATGGGGGAGATGAGTTCCCCATATCATTTATGAGCACTGCTCTGCAAGGGGCCGAATTGAATTACCCAGCTATAGACAAACAAGCTTATGCAGTGTTCAAAGCGGTGAAACAATTCAGGCCCTACATATTAAAGAACTGGACCAAGGTAATCGTCCCACACCCAGCTGTGAGGTCTCTTTTCGTACAGAAGGAGTTAGGAGAAAGAAGGGGCAATTGGGTAACAGCTCTTTAGGAATATGACCTTGAATTCAAGCCAGATTCTATAGTTAAAGGGAAAGGATTGTGCAGGCTGATGACTGAAAATAGAAACAATGAAGAACATGCCTGGGAAGACGAAGCTGAATTACATTTGATGGATGTATGTCCTCTTTTCACAGCCCCGAAATCTTGGTATCGAGACCTTATGCATTACCTTTAGACAGGATCGTACCAGAACATTGGAATTCTAAGCAAAGAAGAGCACTACGTCTTAAATCAGCCTCATATCAAATTATTGAAGGAATATTATTCAAGAAAAATTACGACGGAGTTCTTCTTATATGCTTAGAGAAAGAAGATGCAAAGAAGGTAATAATAGATTTACATGATGGGCCTGCTGGGGGACATTTTTCCGGAGATACTACAGCTCACAAAATTCTCAGAGCCGGATACTATTGGCCCACGCTCTTCAAATATGCACACGCCTATGTCAGAAAGTGTGACATTTGTCAAAGGTGTAGTGGAAGACAAGCTAAAGCAGCAGGACCATTGAAGCTTGTGATGATAACGGAGCCTTTTGAGCAATGGGGGTTAGATATCATTGGGGAGATAAGGTCGAATTCTTCCCTGCAACACAAGTATATTTTGATAGCAACCGACTACTTCACTCGCTGGGTCGAAGCCATCCCGTTGCACAAAATAAATGAGGATGCGGCCATACACTTCTTGCAAGACCATATTATGACCAGGTTTGGAGTTCCAATTTCTTTAGTTTTTGATAATGCTACTTACTTTTCCTCAATAAGATTAACTGCTTTTGCTCATGAGAAAGGGATTAAGTTGCATTACTTTGCTAATTACTATCCATAGGGAAATGGCTTAGCTGAATCTACAAACAAGAACCTGATTAGGATTTAAAAAAAGACGGTGATAGAAAATCAGAGGAGTTGGCACTCAGCGTTACCAAATGCCCTTTGGGCTAATAGAGTCACCCCAAGTCTTTGATAGGAGTGTCTTCGTATACCCTTATGTATGGTAAAGAGGCCATTCTACCCCCCAATATCATGCTACCCTCTTCCATAATAGCTCAGGAGTCTAGGGGATCAGATAATGAAGTCTTCCAAATGAGGATATATAATCTCCTGAAGGCAGAAGAGTCTCGATCTAAAGCCAGAGAGTGCTTTAAACAACAACAAGAGGTAGTAAAGAGATGGTTTGATAAACACAAGGCTGGAGCAAAATATTTTGAGGTGGGAGATTTGGTTCTCAAGTGGGACCACCCCCATGATGAGAAAGGAAAACACACAAAATTTCAGTAGTTGTGGGTAGGTCCTTTCCAGATTGTGGCAAAGCTTGGCCCCTCAACTTATAAATTGCAGGATTTACAGGGGTGGGAAGAGAACTTACCAGTAAATGGTTTAGTTCTCAAACCTTATTTTTCTTGAGTTTGTTTGTGTTCTTTTATCTTGTATATAAATAATTTAACTTGGCCGTTTACTTTGAATTATGTAGTTTTGTTTTGTTTTAGTCTAAATTTTGACTGATTTCAATCAAGGAGGCAAGCTCGCGGTTGCATGGAGAACATCAGATTTTTTGGAATGATTAAAGTTTTTGGGTATAAGACTGTGTATTATTGTTTATCTAAAAGAATTTCTTCTATTTTAGCAGTTTTCTCGTCTGGCTATGAACACATTGAAGTCCTGCTTAACCCTTGTAAAATAAACTAGAATCAAAGGGTCTGGAATACTATTTTGAGGCTCCATCCATATCACATTTAAAATGTTCTAGGGAGTGACAGCAAAGGGACCATGGAAAGAAAGCAGGGTAAACATTATATTATATATAAATGATCCCATGCCAAGAATTGAACGCCAAAAGGCAGATAAGAGTCGAGAACTCTTATGACAGCACTATCTATCAAAACAAATACTGAATCATATAAGTACTAAATCGCCAAAAGTTCCTCTCTGTCTGTGAGATGAAAATTGAATACATCTCTCACACAAAAGGACACTATGGATAGAGGAGCCTAAATCAAAATTCAAAAAGAAAGGCATGTAGGAGGACTCATATGAAAAGACAAAAGCTCAAAAGCACAAAAGGTGCAAAATGGCATGGGAATGAGGAACAAATGAATATTTCTGTTTACCATATGCTACAATCCTGTGGTGTCCAAACTGGCAGCTACCTGAAGATAGAGGTAACAAATGAAATTCATCTTCCTGGCCTCAAAAGAGTTATCTTGACTTGAAAATCCTAGTTTCCACTCTCCTAAATTGGACTATCATCAATGATTAAAAGTGCATACATTTGCCATTTGAGAAATCTAGATATCTAGAAGAATTCAACAGGTTCGTTGTTATTAAACAGTCTGTTACTCAAGAAATAATCGTCCAGAGATCTAGGTCCACCAGGTAGTCACCAATTGTTGCAGCTGCAACTATTTCCCCAAATTTTCAAATTTTGGACCCCTTTGTTAATTTAGTATTGCCTAGAATCATTTGGATCCAGGAACTCTTTTTGTTTTGTTTAATTTTGGACTATGTTGAGGTTAACTCTCTTCTAGCTTTTCAAAAAATTGCTTATGTTTGAAGCTGTTGTGGGTTGTGGAATTTAGAGTCTGGTTGGTTGCCCTTTGAGCTGCGTTTTCTTTTCGGAAGCTTATTTCTCATGCTAGCCACTGTTTCGAAGGTCATTTAAGCCACGTATCAGAGCCATGTTTCCTTAGGAAGCCTCCATCGCGGAAATTGAACAATGATTATTCTGCAGGAGGATCGTGATTTCTCCGTTGTCGCGTCGTATCATTAACTTGTTTATAATATCGGAGGTTTGTCGAGGTTGAATCAGGATATTTGGTATTTGTGAAGCCGATGTTTCGAAAGTGAAACAGGTTTTTTGGACTACTGCATAACCTTAAGTTGTTCCGAACACTTAGCATTTTACATTGATTTTGCGCCATAGAAAATGTTATGTTTTTGGATCGAAGGCTGTAGTCTATTTAGCTTCCGCCCTTGTGGCTCCCAAAAGAACTAGGTACCCGCCATATAACTTTTCTGCTCGTCGATGCTCTGTCGGGTTTTCGTCGCTTTGTTTTTTGGATTGGAGTCTGTAGTCTTTCCTTCCCTGCCTTTGCGGCTGTGTAATGCACTAATTGTCTGACGTTGATGTCTTTCCGCCCGCTAACTGGGAACTTTTCTGCCCAGAGTTTGAGTTTAGCTTTTCCGACTCCGATAGATTTAACGGTCTCGCAGATCCTGTTGCTTGCTTGGGACCCTCTGATGCGGCTGTGAGTGACACTACACGGCCGATGTTTTGATGTTTTAAGCCATCGATAAGTTTTCTCTTCTCGTCGTGTTATGAGTTTTTAAACCTCTGTGTGAGCGACAGTGGTTTTGGTACTTGCTAAGGTTTTCATGAGGAGAGCGCAATACAAGGCCTCTTTTGATGACTATTCATTTTGTTGATGTAGTTTGATTGAAAAGATACAGTCCTAATGAATGATAAATGTCGTTTGATTGCAGACGGACTCAAGAGTTTTTTTTTACTATGAGAAGATATAGCTGGGAGACAAGGCCGCAAAAAGTTGGCTGAGCAGTGTTAGACAGAGTTCATAATGAAATCAACGGAATCTCAAGGAGGACATAGGAAAGATAGGGTAGAATCGATGGTGACAAAATCCTAGGCTTGGAAAGATCCGTCAGTTACCGAGCAGATCCCGCTTTGTTAAGTACTCATAAATTGAAATATGAAAACGTAACGCATGAAGTGAATCATGAGTACTCACGGAAAAGACAAAATGGTGATATTAGACGGTTTTGAGGAGCCCAAAGATCACACGGTTGGGGCTGCCCAAGCGGTTGGCTGATTTAGTTTAAATATAGGAAAGTTAGAGTTTACACGGGCTTTTTCCCTGGAAAAACTTGTGAACTATTGTTTGTAAGAGGAACTACTTCATTTTACAATAAGAAATTACAAATTTTGCCTGTTGGAGAAGGTGCTATGTGGAAGGTTTCAATGTGATAAATGAACAATGTTGAAGGGGAACTATTTCGTTTTTGACTGTGTTTCATTAACTGTGAGAGCGTTCTAACTTTCTGAACCTATGTTCTTACCTGAATGTTCTCTAGTATATTCTGTGATGTTTTCCACTATGAGTAATGGAAGTTTTAACTATTGATGAGCTATCTTGTCATGTATACTTTTATTCATGTTTGTATGTTTGGTTCCAAGAACAACTATCTGTGATTTGCCGTAACATGTGAACAGTATTGCATTACTCATGAATTAATATCTAGCTCTCTAGAGATAGCCTAGTTAGTATTTATTTTCTAATTGTGTGTGATTTAGATGTGAGGTAGTTTAAGACGAGAGATAAGAACCCGCGCATCACATTGTGAACACTCCTTGCATTCTTAATCAATCTGCATGTTAAATAGGCACTTGCATATCATACTTTAAGTCAAAAAATACAAAATATATATAGTGGACCGGGCCGCAACAGGTAAAACCTTTTATTTTTGTTTCTTGACCTACGGTGGCCGGACCGCAAACCGGACGGATTCCCTACACCAAACAGTCACGGACTAGTTGGGAACATTGACTGGGGAGAATCCCTTGCTGTTGCTGCCTACGATTTTCCAGGCCTCAACAGTGACTTCTTTGGATTAAGAGATAAACCATATTTTCTGCATTTCAGAAAAGTTTCTTTCAAATGTTTTAGATGTTCATCATCAATTGTAAAAAGACTGTAATATCATCTAAGTAAATTACTACAAACTTGTCTCTTTCCCCAACAAAGGCTATATCCATAGCTCTTTGAAAAGTTGCTCCAACATTCATTAATCCAAAAGGCATTTTATCATAGATGAAGGTTCCCCAGGGAGTAGTAAAAGCTGTTTTCTCTTTATCATCAGGATGCATGGCAATTTGATTATATCCTGAAAAACCATCAACCATAGAAATCCTTTGTGCCCCAACAACCTTTTGCAATATTTGTTCTATTTTAGGTAAAGGATAATTATCCTTCAATGAAGACCTATTCAGATTTCTAAAGTCAACACACAGTCTGATTTCTCCATTCGTTTTCCTGATAGGAACTAAATTTGCAAGCCATGAAGAATACCTAAGAGGAACAATGATATTGGAATCTAATAACTTCTTCACTTCTTTTTCAATAACAGGAAACAAAGCTAGATTTATCCTCCTTAATTTCTGTCAGAAAGGTTTAACATTCGGTTTTAAAGGTATTTTATGTTGTATAATCCCAATATCATATGTCTTCAAGTGTTCATAAGACCATGCAAAAACATCAACATACTCCTTTAACAACTTAATGTACCTGTTTCTCTGTTCTGCTGTGAGTGCTTTTGAAATCTTCACCATTCTAGGATGTTCTGGAGTACCAATATTATAGTCCACCACATTTTCTTTTGAAGACTATACAACAGGTTTTAAAGGTGTATCATCTTTTGAAAATATTCTTTCTAATGGCACCAAACCTTTATGAATGAAATTACCTTTAAGTTCAATAATCTTATGGCCAATAAATATCATTTTCAGCAATATCTTCAGAATCTTCAACCTCATCATCTTCTTCTTGATCAATCAGGGAATTGGAAAACTCATCAGTCAGCTCTAAAAATCTTTTTATTTCAATGTCATCTTCAAAAAATTTCCATTGCCTTACGTTATCAGGCATAGAAGGTCTACACCTAACCTTAATAGGATGCTTTAGCTGTGTTGTTTTGGGGATTCTAAAATGTGTGGCTGCTAAGGCCAAAGAATCAGCAGTTTGGTTATGGTCCCTAGGAATATAGGTAATGTTAAAAGCCACAAAATAATTGTCTATCATATCCCATACTTCATTATGATAAACTTTCAGCAAATCTTATTTCACTTGATAGTTGTTCCTCACCTGCTGAACAACCAACTCGGAGTCGCCATATACAAAAATCTACTGAATGCCTAAATCTTTTGCAGCTTTCAAACCTAACAACAAAGATTCATATTTTGCAGTATTATTGGTGGTAATAAATTCTAATTTATACATTAGCTTTACTGTTTTACCACCAGGAGATATTAAGAGAACCCTTGCTCCAGCACCTTCCTTACAAGATGATCCATCAAAGTATAATTGCCAAAGTTCATCTTCTTGTTCCCTAATGCATTTAACTGGATTTTCCTTTTCAACTTGTAACAAACCAACAGTATTATCATCATCACTAAAATGTAACATACAAGTACCCAAATCTTTATCAACAACATACGGGGGATGATTCGTAGGGTTCTTGTCATCTGTCACAATATATGCAAACTGTAGTTCTCTGTACAACCTTCTGTTTTCTCCTCCAAATACAGGAATAGTGGCATATGTTAGATCCATTTGTAAAGTTCCACCAACTTTCTTTGCCCAATATCCAGAGAGGAGTAATCCAAATTTAGGTGTAATGTCTGCTACTACCACATCCATCATCACACTCTTCATTGGTATCTGAGCCAAACTGACAACCATATTTTTAATCACTCCCAAACATTTTATAGCTCATGAATCAAAATCATACAAATCATGATAGGGTTTTGTTATACTCAAACCTAGAGCCTCCATGATAGCCTTTGGAATTAGGTTGTGTGATGCTCTTGAATCCAAAAGACAGTTATGTATCATCTGTTCATGAATAGTCAATGTGATGTAAAAAGGAGGTGATGCACTAGCTTCATTCTCAGTTTTTTTAGCTAAAGCTGATCCAATAAAGATTTTAGGGCTTTCTTCTTGTAAATTCACTATATCAGAAAGAGGCTGACTATTTGCTGAACCAATCATTTTAAGAACTGCTTCTTTGTAAGAAGGATTCTTCATTAACTCAGTAGAAGGCATAGGAATCTTAATTTTGCCTAATTCATTTTCCAGATTAAAATTCTGCACACTTTTGTTTACTTCTTCAACTTCCACATTCTTCTTTTGTTTATCCTGAATTTGTTTTTTCTCTAACACAGGATCAGATTGCTGTTTAGTAGGTACAACTACCTTTTTCTTTGGATTTTGAACTACTTGCTTTGGACCTGACCTCAAATTCAAAGTTTTCTTGGGCTCAGTCTGATATGCATCAGCAGTTACAACAGTCATTTCAAGATTTAAATCATTTTCTGTTTCAAACATATCAGCATCATAGTATTCTGAATTTAAAAACTCTTCTTCAATGAAAAAACCCTCAGTTAACTGCTCTCCAAAATAATTCATATCCTCGTCTGTATCCTCAAACAACAATTCTTCTTCAATTTCTTCTTCATCAACAACATTATTCTGAAGAGGGGGTGGTACTCTTTGATCCTCAGTTTCTCTCCTTTCTTGTTGTATATCATTGTTTCTTCTTTGTCTAGGTATGAAACGAGGTGCAAACTATCTTCTGAATTGGTTTTGATTGTTGGGGTTTCTCTCACCTTCTTGAATAGGTTTTCTTGAGATCTTTTCTAGTTCCAACTTGTTTAATTTTGTAGTCAGGATCTTAACTAGCTTGGCCATTTCATCAATTTTACCTTCTGCTGAGTGGGATGTTGAAACCCCTGGAGCTGCCTCTTTCTTACCTTTCCTGTCATATATCTATTGAGTTGTATTTTCTTTCAATCTATTAGAAGCTAATATATTAGACTCCACTTCTAATGATGCATCCTGCATGTTCTGTAGAGAAACAGGTCTTCTTTCTCTTAGAAGTAAGCAAAATTCATGATCAAAGGCATTTGCATAGGTGAGTTTTGCAGATGTTTCTAAAGGTTTTATTTCTGCAAGAATTCTGCCATACATTTTATTGAATCTCTTTGAAAAATCAGCTATGGTTTCATCCTTCTTTCTCCTAAGGGCTCCAAACTCAGTTATATAATAGGTATGATCCTTGGTGTCTCCCTGTTGTCTCATGGAAAGGTCCTGAAGCTCTTCTAAGATAGTGATAGAATTTGCAGGCAACTCCCTGAACCATTTTCTGACATCTCCATCAAGACTCTATACAAACATCCTCATCCATGCATCCTTAGCTTCAATATTCTGATTATCAACATAACTGAGAAAGGCCTCATAATGCTCCTCGGCTGTAGTTTCACCTTGTCCATTAAACCTAGGCAGGTATTTTTGGTAATCACCTCCAGGAAGTGCATTCAAAGGTTGAGGCAAAACTAAAGGTGCATACCTAGCTGCAACCATTCGGTCCATCATATCTAATGGTTGATTTTGGGCTACCATTTTAAGTTGACTGGTTTTGGTGATGGAAAGATTTGACTAGAACTTGGTTGAAATGGAGTTTTACCAACTTTTAGATGAAATAGAGGAATTTTACCAGGAGATATTGTCTTTGTTTTCTTGAAGGATTGAGGATCAGTGAAAACTTGAAAATTATTGACAGGAATTATAGGCTTCAACCAAGGTGAATTTTGTTCTTCTCCATTCAAAGTAGATAAAGATGATGAAATATCTAACTGATCAGGGTTACATAGAGTTGGTGATGACTGAGACCTTCTGATTTTCCTAGCTTTTTTCAATATCTGTTCTGGGTTTGAAACACCCAACTGTAAAGGTGAGCTAGGTCTGTTTCTTGTCCCAACTCCCTTAGTAGCCACTGTGAAATACTCATGAAAAGTAGTCTTTAAGATTTGTTGGTTTAAGTTCACCTCTTACAACCAGTGAAATGATAAGTATCCTAGCGAAAAATAGGTTTTCAACTTCATTCCTCGGCAACGGCGCCAAAGATGTTAGTGCCAGAACTTGTTCCCAGACTACAAGAGAACAAGCCAACACAATCTCAATAATCACAATAAAGTAAAATAGGGTTTTTAGGGTTTTCAAGGTTTTTGGTTGAGCAGTTTGAAGACAAGAGGGAAAACATTCATAAAACCAAAGTAAACACTAAATCATGAGCATTTGAATGACTGAGATGCATAACACATAAACCATAATCCAATAGAAAACACAATACTGAATTTCACCCACAGTTAGCAAGCATTCCAAGCATAAAAACATTAAACAAGAAATGAATATACCAGCTGAGTAATTAACACAAATTATAAATGAAACCAGTCAATAATCTGAAGGGCATATAGTGCATATATTTCATAGTTCAGTCTTCAAAAAACACATAAGAGTTTTTACTTAGCTCATAAACAAATCCTGATAGCCTCCCCTTGTTAGCAAAAAATTGAACCATTTGTCTTCTTTCAGACTTACATTTATCCTATTCTTCAAAATCAGTTGAATAACTGAACCCTATATGTTTTAAGACTACCTATCGAATAGTTCAATCTAAATCATCCTTACAAAAATAAAATAACTTTTCAAACTTAACTAATAACTGATATTCTTGACTAACTTTACAAATCTTTAGTTGCTTCAGCTAGTAAAGCAATTCCTTCCAAGGCTTGAGCTTTCCTTCTCGCCTTCAATTGGTCTGTCTCCATGTCTGCAATCCTCCTTGTTAGCTCTTCATTATGCTGTTGCAGGTCCTGGATGGTTTGCTTTAACTCTGTGAACTGACTTTCTATTTGCCTTTTCCTTTTAAGTGCTTCTTTGGAAACTTTAATCAACTCCTGGTAATGACTGCTAACTTCCTCCAAATCTTCTCTAAGTCTCCTGTTTGCAGTAACTAGCCCATCATTAGCTTCATGCATATATTCAATTTGATACTTGTATTGCTTAATGCTTCTTTGTAGATTTTCTTTTTTAGAATCAATACATTTGTCTCCTGCTATTGTTTGCATCCCTTCTAGTGTCCATGGGATTTTCAGTCTTTTATAGATTTCTTCATCTTCATTCATAAGTTCTGTGGAGGTCACAAGAAACTTTGGATGTTCTTCATTTTCAGCATTGTAGGGAACTTCTTCTTTAACCATCTCCTTCTTCTCTAAACATGAACTTTTTACCTCACTTTGTTGCTGTTCTTGAAACATTTGATTTCGAATCTCCAGAAATATATCAGAGATCTTGGTATCAGTCATGACATATTTTCCTTTTGATTCTATTGGTTTTTTACCTTTATTTCCATCTTCATTATCATGCAATTTTTCTTCAGATGATAAATCCTCTATCACTATAAACTTTTCTTTAGCCAATTTGGGATTCAATAGCTTTTTCATGTTTAATCTAAGTTTGTTCTTCGGCCTTGTTTTAGGTCTCTAGACTGCTGCAATCTCTCCCAACATCTTCAGAGCCTTTCCTTGATGAGTTATCGAGGCAAATTCAACAACCTTCATTTTTTTCCTTCTTGACACTGTTTCCTAATCACAATGAGTGTGAAATTCTTGCTTAGCACAAACCCTAGCTTCATTAGTAAGAGGAATTCTAGCCTCATCAAATAGGTATTTTTCATCCTCCTCTGATAGTACTGTAATAGGGCTTTGCTTTTGCTCCTCAATATCTTCTTTTACGTTTTGAATTGATTTTGCAGGTAAAACATCTACAACAGGCTTAGCTTCTTTAATTTTCGACTGTAAAATCTTGCTATCCTCATCATTAACTCGCTGCTCAAATTCAAAGTTTTTATTTTCCTGTTTTGAAGCTTCTTCTGGTTTATCATTTTCTTCATCCTTGACTGTTACCTTTTTTCTAAGCTTCTTAATCAGAGTTTGACCTTTATCTACTTGTCTTCTCTGTGATTGTTCCTCCTGATCAGTCTTGAAACCTAACCAAAAAATGAAATGCTCCCAAGTCTTCTCCCTTTTCTGCAATACAGTACTTATGATGAGATTAATGAGTCCATGGTGAAAAAACAGATTGCTTTGTATGATCTTGGTGCTCTCTCACCCTACATGACATCTTTTGTAAGCTTTTTCGGAAAGAAGAAAGGTAAATTCATTTTAGACTCATTACTGAGATGCTGGAGGAACCTAAAGTGATATTTGAAAACAAAGAGAAATCTACCCTCACAGGTGACATAGCTCTGCAAGACTTTAATAGGCTCAATCCACTCAGGTTTAAAATTTTGAATTGGAACACCTTTTCCCCAGTCTGCAACTACACTAGGAAGCAAGTATCTTTGAGCATTAAAGGTGAAAGGAACCTTTTTGAACTAGAACTCTCCTTCATCCAATATCCCTGTTGCTTCAGCTATTAACTCTCTAGTTAATTTGAACTTCAAGGTGTCAAAAGACACTATATCTTTGTCTAAACATTGAGCAAATTTGCATGACACCTCTGAATGATGACCTTTAATCCTTTCAAAGAACATTAACCATCCTGCATCTGCAAACAATTGTGCACAATCTGGAAAATTCTTTACCCAACTTAAGTCTGAGGGTTCTGCCTTGTTGGTTTTTCCACTCTTTTTCATATTTACTATGGTTAAACAGCTTCTGTCAATACACCACAGTCCGACTGTCTTCAAATCTTAACAAACTGACCTAGAATACAGTATAGGGACCTCCAAAAGGCTCTACTCTGAATTCCTCTATTTAAATGATGAATACTTTAAATGTATTGGTTAATAATTCATCATTTAACATGGATTAGTTCTAAAACTAGTATTGTGCCTTCGAATATGTCATTAGTCATTTCTTCAGAAAAAGCCCCAAATTAAAAAACCTTGGTAATGGCATGTGGACTACGTGTTAAGATGACCAATTCGAATGCTGGAAAATGGTTATTTCAATTGTCAGGTGTCGAATTGCATGCTCCACCTTTCTCTGACCGCTTAGACCACTCCAGCTAACCGCTCTTGCAAGCCCTAATTCTCGCTCAGTTTCAAAATCCCAATTATCAAGCACTGATTTCTCGCCACGATCTTTAATTACTCTTCGTGCAATTCAAATAAAAACATCATTCCATCCATATTTGTTCCATTATACTCTGCATATCATTATTATATCAGCTTCTGTAAACGACTGCCACGATTTCACCCTTATGATAATATTCCACTTGCCTTAGTGATTAAGCTGTAGAAGACACATATCAAAACCATCATACAATGTGATTGACACCTCAGGTGTGAGAATCCCGAAGAAATTGGACCAAAAAATGATGATTTTGACTCGCGCGATTTTCTTGTAGTGCTCTTGTGCATCTGTTTTTGTCTTGCGCTACAAGAAAGTCCAAATTAACGATTTCACAATATTAAGCTAATGATAAGAGTTTGAACTTGGTTTAGGAGTCTTAATTTAACTTTAATGCTATTTTAAGACTTTTTAAATCCATATATGCCTTATATAAGCCCCTCAATTATAAAATCAAAGCAAAAATTGTAAAAATAAGCTAAGAAAACAAACATTATAAGAGTTAAAGGGTAAACTTAACATTATCCCTATCAACAAAATTTTCTAGAATCAAAAAGTAAAAGCAAGATTCAAAATATGAATAAAAGTATAAAAAACAATGGAAGACAAAAACATGACCTAACACATTGCTTGTCGAAAAAAGAAGTATTATGATCTCCAGCTTGATGCCAATTACTCCTTGACTTCAATATCAAATATTCTTCTTCTCGCCTAAATGCTCTAAAGGCGCAAAATTGTGCTCTTTGCTCTTTTTCCATCAAAGCAAAGGTGATTTCAGATTCTTCCATATCCATTTGAATTTCCTCCAACTTTCCCAGGGCTTCTTTCCTTTCCCTTATTGGATTTTTTCTAGAGGTTTTAACCGAATTCTTTAACACCACTTTTGTATTTTTAAGTTTTCTCTCCCATACATGATCCTACTATAGGAATAACCCAAGCCATAGAAACAATGTTCATAAAACCGTCTTGCTCTTTCCACAATGGACTGAACCAAAAGGGAATGGGTCCTATGTTCTCTTCATCTTCTATCAACAACTTGATTGGCTTATGGTCTGAAGAAAGCTTGGCCACTATGTTGGATGAAATTATTCCCCCCCCAACAACAATGAACTCTGTACTAGAAAGCGATCTAACTTGGTAGAAATGTTTGCTAGACCAACACAATTATTTGTCCATGTGAATCTTCCTTTTTTAGGCTTAAAGTCAATGAGCTCCCACAATATAATAAGATTTTCCACTAAATTTAGCATGGGATCTCTCCCACTAATGCCTCCTTTTTTCTCTTCAGCATCCAGAATTACATTTAAATCGCCGGCCACAATAATATTGGAGAATGAATTAGAAGATAGGAAAGTTGACAGAGAATTCCAACAATCTCGTTTTTCTTGGTAGTTAAATGGAATATAAAGAATAAAAAGGGCAAGAGTAGTTTTACTAAGGGAGTGCTGAAGTTCTGTGAATATCCAATGTTGCGTTACATGAGAGCTGATTAGAGAGAAAATATTCTCTGGCCATAAGGTAACGATTCCACCAGCAGTACCTCTAGCACTCACGACCTTCCCAACATTCGTTTTCTGGTTCTTATTGCTTAAGGATAGGAGGTAGTCCTCTTCAATTTTGGTCTCTTGGAGCAGAAGAATATCTGGAGAAGCTATTCTTACTATATCATTAACAACTTCCACTTTCAATGAATTTCTGAGCCCTCAGCAATTCCAAGAGACGATGTTCATTATTTAATATTGAAAGTTGGAGGAGGGCCTCCTTTTAAAGGTCTAGCCCCGGTGTTCCTGGCAATTGACATTTCAATATTAGCTTGGATTCCTTGCATCTCCAGCCTTTTTGCTTCTTCCTCCTTGACTGTCTTATGAGATTTACGTCCTTTTTTGAGGACCTCTCAATAGATTCTTCATCAGATGAACTAGAATTGGCCATTGGCTTCTTCTTTTTTGCCATTTCTGCATATGTGGGAGAGAGACCATCAGCATGAGAACCCTAATTTGTCTCAAATGTTTCTTTATTTTCTTCTCAACTTTGAACTTGAGATTGAGGAAGTTTCCCCTCTTCAAGAGTTGAAGGCACTTGTTCATTAGGAATACTCAAAACTTTGAAATTGTTTTGTGATGTTATTTCCTTCATTACTACTTCATTTTCAATGGGTTTGTGGTTACTACCCGACCCTAGTTCAGTTCTGGTTCCCTTTGAAGAGTTACCCTGCTTTGATGAATTGGGTTTTTGGACTTGGGTCCATTATTCTCCCTTCTCTTTGATAGCTTCTTCCTCATCTTTCTTCTTGCATGATCTGGCAAAGTGCCCATATCCATGACAATGTTTGCACTTGAAATTCAGTTGCTCATAATCAAGCTCTTGCACATGAGACCAAACTGCCACTGTCAACTTAATAGCTTTAGGAAGACCTACCTCTAAGTCCACTTCAACACAAATTCGAGCACAAGTATATTTTTCTCTTCTTTCATCCCTATCAATGTACTTCCCAATAGTGTTTCCTATAGGTTCAAGAGACTCCAGATTCCAACAATGAAGAGGGAGGTGCAACAGCCTAACCCATACAAGAATAATAGAAGGTACATCTTGATTGATATCAAAATCTGGGTTCCACTTGTTCAGATAAAGCCCTTGAGGGCCCATAAAATATGTACCGTTGCGGAAAATTAAATCTCTGCTTTAGAATTCTCAAATAGAAACACATAGTATCCTTTACCTATCAGATTTCTTCGAATGCCTGATGAGGTTAGGGGTTTCCAATTTCTTTGAACCCACCCGTCAATATCCTTAGCAGATGGCCAAAGCCCAATAAACTGGCCAATGAGACCTCGCTTTGCAATATTCATGGCTGTGCGGCATGGTTGTTCGTCAGGAAGATCCACCGAGGGAATATTGTCAAGTTTCTTGACAAAGGTTTGCTGGTTCTGAGAGAGCTTTCTCTTGCCACTAGCTGCTAACAGAATCCTAAATGCTGAGATTTCATATAGAGGGGAGGATCCCCTTCCCATATCCATATCAAGATCCCCTAGAGATAAAGACCTTCAAAGAAACCTGTCAAATAATCAAATTAATTCCAACTGCAAAGACCTCCTCCAAAAACAACAGATGCAACAATACTTCTCCAAGATAAAGAAAAAACCACTACACAAGCTCACTGACATTGATCTCTCCTCCAAAGAACAGATGAACAGGAAGGTACACGCAAGATGTTTCTGAATAACCCCATTGCAGCCTTCAAAAATTCACCAATGCGAACAACTCCTAGATCGCAGAATCATAGATCAAAACACTCCTATTTCGAACCACCACGAGCCCGAGCTGGGTGAGCTAGGGATGAGAGCAATCCTGCAAAAATAAAATTTGAAAGCTTTCTTGGAGAAAAAAATCTCTTTCTCAAATATCGTACAAAGAAAAATCGAAGTTTCAATCTTACTCTTGCTGGACTGCAATCTTGATACTCTTAATGTAGCCTTCAGTAGGTCAGTGTATATAATACCCCCAGTTTGCTTGTGCAAGTGAATCATATCAGGAATGGGGATATTTTCGAGGCTCACTTTCATTTCAGCAACCTTATTATTTGTTTCTATTACCAAATTCAATGTATTTTGAGTGTGATCCCTAACAGACACTAGGGATACATCCTTATTAGAAATTTTCTTGACCTCTGCATACAATTTCAAGGCTTCACCTGAAGCCACATCCTTATCATCTTTATATTTATCAAATAATTCAAATTTATTCTTGAATTAGAAAGTGGAATCAATGTGTGTTTCAGTAAAAGCATATTCTTTGACCTCAAATGCAGGTCCTTTCACTTTCATTTTCTTCTTATTACCTTTGCCTTTTGATGTTTGGACAAGCTATCCAGTTTCTTCAACCTTTTGTTTCTCTGGGGTTCTTGTTGTATCTTCCACCTTTGTGTCCATGGTATCAGAGAAGTCTCTTTTATTTGTTGTCTCAGAGCAGCTGGCTATTGGAGTAATGTTTTCTGCTGCTAGAACTATGCTTGAAGTGCCAAATTGTAGTCAACCATATTCCTTTACCGAGGAAGTGGAATCTTCTTGCATATTGACATCTCCTTGGATCTCATGAGGGTATCTAGCCAGTTAGCAGTCTTAGATAGACATGTAACCTCAAAATGTTCAAATGGATTATTCTTATTGACTTGCCTCGTGATAAAAATAATATGACGGGGATCATAGTTTATAGCAGCCTTTGTTTGAAACCCCAGTTCTCTCGACAAGATTTCTATCATTAGTAGTGCAGACTTGTTCTTAATGATAAATGGGCATACAACCCATGGAACTTGATCTCTAAAGATTTCTTGAAATTAAGAAAATGCTCATTCTCCACTATCAACTTCTGTTTAATTAGCTCCAAAGCAAACACTCTAATAGTAAAAAATGAAGGTAGCATGCAGGGTTGATGAACAAACCCATATAATCTTATCATTGTACCTTACTCAAAGAAGAATCAATCTCCAATTATCTTTTTAGGAGAGAACTGGAACATATCCTTCATCTGTGGCAAAACCTTGGGGAATTTATCATGAAAGAATGCACTGTAGATCTTTGACATAAGGAAATTCATGAATTTGCTGTAATCCCTGTTCATTTCCTCTGTGAGTACCATTTCAAGGAGCTGCAATTTTTCTTCATTGAATGATAGAAACATCTTAAGAAGATATGACTGGAATCTGAACCACCTTGTTTTGTGGAAGTCATCGAGCTGAGAATGAATATCTTCCGCTAGAAACTCATCAAATTTAAGGCATGAAGACTAGATTGACTGACCTGACTGTTCTGACTCAATATGACCGGTGCTAAGGGTGAATAACAAGCTTATTAAAGGTTCTGTGACATACTTATCTGTGCCTAATCCTAGAAATTGACTCATGAGGGTTATGACACACTAGGTTTCTTCATTAAACAAGTTAGAATCAACAGGGAAGGGCTGGTTTTGCAGTAGGATATTAGGTTTGAAACAAATCTTGAAGAAATCATGTTTCTGTTCAACAGTAGGATCTCTAAAATATTGGATAATGCTTTCTTCATTATATTCTTTGGACACTTGAGTGAACTCGATAGGAACAGAGAATTTTTTTCTGATAACCAAAGAGCTGATTGGACACAGGATTTTAGACTTGGTAGCATCCATAATTACCCTCTCATAAGAGGAGTAATTACTGGCACACTAGTCAACAAACTTAGGAAAGTTTAGGGTTTGGTATGTAGAAAAATAATGAAAATATGAACTGAAAACACTATGAACCTTAGTCCCCTGGTCTTTGAGAAGTTTTAATTTATTTTTAGCAAGCTTTATTGGTCCATTCAACAGTATTGTGTCAAAAATTTATGGATCTTTATACTCAAACAACTCTTCAATCCTATGATATCTAGGCTCTGAACCTCTAGTTATTCTGCCTTAGACATCATAAATACTTGCTCAGTGAGGATAAGTAGCCTACCTGGTCTGTTGACAGGTGGTCCAAGTATTATGTTTGAGCTGGCCGCTTCCGCATAGTCCTGGGATTTCGCTTTCCAATGTACAAAATAAACAAATGACCTAAATCCATGTGCATGTACTTTTGTATTATTTTTTATTCCCTATCAACCATGCATCTTCACAGCGGAAACATCTCCCATCTGTCCATTTTGTACCCTTCATCTTGAGCCATTGATCTTTCTCCTTGTTTAAACCATCCATCCTCATTCTTTGTTAGGCTTCCTCCCTATTGTCCTTGCAATTTCAAGCCGCGGATTGAATTATGACCATAGATCTGACCCCAGTTTGATCTGAACCGTTGAATTATTCTCTTGTCTACCCATTTCCACGGCTTTTCCCTTAAACTTCGAGTGTGCATGTTTAACTAGAGGAATGATTTGAAACAGTAGATCTATTTCATATCAAATCTGCGTCCTTTAACTTCATTCCGCAATCTTACCAATTTTCTTCTTCCTTTCTTCTTTAATCAACAAAATAAGTATCAGCTATTGATCTTAATCATATCTTCATCTAAGACGTTGAACAATGTGGTCCCTGCCACATTCCGCTGAGCCCCAAGACTTCATTCATCCATGCACTTTTCAATTCCGGATTTATGAATGGCCATAGATCTGGATCTGGCTTAGATATGAGCCATCAAAAAATGAGGCTCCTACTTGATTCCGTAGATTTCCAACATAACTTACCCCGCGCTTGTTTACACAACGAAATCTATTAGAACCGTAGATCAGAAACCTCTTTAAATATTCGTTGTTTAGTATTTCTTGGCTCACCAAATTCTGCAAATCTCAGAAGTTTATTTTTTTGAGCATGTTCCTGTAGCGGAATCGATATCCAACGTCGATCTTTTTTACCGTCAGATCTCCACAGTTGAAATGCAGGCTCTAAACATTTTCGTTGATTTTAAAACTTTATTTCATCGTGCAAGTTCAACTAGAGAAATTCATGTCCATTGTAGATCTCCTTCATCCTCCAGTTCCCACCATTGAAAATGAGGGACCTACATAATTTTGCTAATGTTAAAATTTTATTCCTCCTTGCATGTTCAACCAGCAAAACTTCTGATGGCAGTATATCTATCTCCACTTGTTGATCCAATGACTAATCTCACCTACAAGTTAACACCATTATGTAGGTAATGAAAATTTATTTAAAACGTGCATCTTACCTTTGCTGATTTACCTGTAGCTGTCGATCTTCCTCACTGCATATCTACACCATTGATTTTTGCCACAACATAGCTCTGAAGAGAATTTTTCATACTCAGCTTATTTGCAAGGTCGGATTTTAGAATTTTCTGCACATTTTTTTTTTCAAACCTAGGAATAAATCCTTCAAAACTTTAAGAACCCCTTTATGCACACCTCTAGGTCACATGGTACCAAAAAAAATTTAGACCTCTCCTTTCATCTTCTATGGTCTGAACCCTTCCAACTCATTAGCCTAAAAATTGTGCCAACAACCGGCTCCAATTGGGGATGATATCCTTCCTGCAAGGTAGCAAAGAACCTGCATACCAGTGCCTAACTTTCAAAACCTCACACATCTGGGTTTTTTTTTTTTTTTGAATATAAAAATAAAGATAAAGATAAAGAAACATGGCTACCCCTCAAGATCTTAGGGCCTTCCCTTCGGGATTCAAATATCTTAGCTCACCATATGTACTGATTCAAATGTAAAGAAATATATACAATCTGTGGTACACAAATTATCTTCTATCCTCAAGATAGGTAATGTTTTAGAAATCTTCCATTTACAGGGCCTCCTTTCAGCTGAGATCTATCTTGATGATGCAAAATGAATGAATTATCCCCTCTATATGTTGCAATGATGTAGGGACCTACCCACATATGATCAAATTTTCCATGATTGTCTTCCCTAGGAGCATCTCACTTTAAGACCAAATCATCAATATGGAAATGTTATTCTTTAATTTTCCTGTCAAAAGTATTCTTCATCTTTTCTTGATGTATTTGTACTTTGTTATATGCTTTGTCTCTCATTTCATTAAGCTCTATTATATGATTTATCCTCCTTTGCATATGATTTGGCTCATCCTCTTGCTCTTGCGATAACTTCATGACAGGCAAACCCAAAGATGTTGGAAAAAATACTTCAACCCCATAAACCAATTGAAATGGTGACATTCCAATTGCTCTTTTTGTGGTAATCATGTTAGCCCACAAAACATATTTCAGCTTTGTATGCCAGGCCCTTTTGTTTTCTTCCAACAACTTCTTAAGTATCCTTACCAAACTCTTATTAAAAGATTCTACCAGTCCATTCCCTTGTGGATAATAAGCAGTTGAATGATTCAGATTGATGTGATACTTATGACATAAACTTATCATTTTCTTTGATTTGAAAGCAAGTGCATTATCTGTCACAATTCTTCTTGGACAACCACACATGGACAAAATATTATTCTCTAGAAATTCCATGATCACAACATCAATAAATTTCCTTGTGGGTATAGCTTCAATCTATGTTGACCTGAAGAATTTGGGTTGATTTCCCCACTGAAATCCAACCCCCACTATTGAAAGGGTGCCTTTATTGAAATTGGATTAAGAGGAAGTGGAGCCAACTTTCTCTTACCATAAACAATATGACACTTATGACGTGTAGTGATTTCTTTGTAGATGTCAGAAAACATAGAAGGCCTGTAAAAACCAGCTCTCAAAACCTTATTAGCTGTCACCTTCCAGGAGTGGTGTCCCCTACAGTCTCCTCAACAAAATTCCTTCATTGTTTGTTGATCTTCATTTTCCAACAAGAAATTTAACAACACACCACTAGGGTCCTTCCAGTACATATATTGATTCATAATGCAGAACTTTGTAGCCTTCAAATTCATAGATCTGGCTCTAGTTTTACTTAACCCCATAGGAGCTTGTAAATTTTGCAGCACATATACGATATCACTGTACCACGGAGAAAAAGAAAAATTTGGCAATACCTCTAAGCCCGCATCAAGCTGGTTTGAATGGTTGGACAGGAAGTTGAGCTGTATAGACTCACAATTAGAATCTGTCATTAATTTGGCAAGTGCTTGTCCTTTGATCAATTTTGTAGGCTTGATTTCAAGATCATACTCCTACAGTACAACAATCCACTTTGCCCATTTACCTTCTGGATCTGGTTGAGTGAGGATGCTCTTTACGACATTACTTGGAACATATGGAACAATATGTGAATGGAGAATATACAACCTGAAATCTTTCAAGGACTTCACCAAAGCATATGCCTATATTTGCATGATATCATATTTTAACTCTCCATCCCTCAACAGCTTGCTGAAGAAAGTAATAGGCTGCTCAGCGTTCTGGTTATTCTTCTACAGTAGGACACTAGCTACATTATGCTCAGATGTATACGAAAATACAAGGAAATATTTAGCAAACAATGGACTTACCAGAATTGGGGCTTCAATGATGGCCTTTTTGATATCTTTAAAGGATTTCCTAGCACCCACTGTCCATTTTATTTCATTTTCTTTCTTCATCATATTGGTAATGTTTCTCAATATTTAAGAAAAGCTAGGAATGAATCTCCTCAGAAAATTTACCTGTCCAATAAATGACTGCATCTCTCTTATTTTTTTTAAAACTCAAACATATATATATTTTTTATTTTTATGAAAAAATAAACAACAATCTGAATTCACAAATGCCAATCAACCAAATTATACAATCAAGAGGAAATTCTTTGAAAGGGACAGAGACTGTACAAATTCATACATAATAGGAGAGAGTCTCCCAAAAAGATATATTACAGCTTAAAGAACACGATTAAGGAATTGGATGAAGATAGCTGGATTCTCCGTTGATGCTAAGGAAACCATGAGACAACAAGCAAGCTTTGTTAGCCAAGACATCTGCAAGATTATTAAGATCCCGAAGAATGTGGAAAGAAGCGACCTTGTCAAATTCTTTCAATGTATTCCGAATTCTCTGCAGAGATCTATTCAAGGCATAATTATTGAAGTAATAAGCTAAATTTAATGCTTTAATCAACATCTTAGAATTGCCGAAGATTTGAATTGACTTGTATCCTTTATCCTTAGAAATCTGACTCACCATGAGGAGAGTATAGCTTTCAGCTTGGTTATTTGACATGATTCCAAGTCCCCAGCTAAAACTGAATTCAGTCAATCTATCTAGAGAGAAAACAAAACCCCCAACACCTGAGATCCTAGGATTCCTCTTGGATGCACCATAAAAAGAAATTGTCGCTGAATAAGAACTCATCCATAATGTTTTCAATTCATCCACAGTTCCACGAAAACGACAGGGGAAAGCACTGACAAGTTTGATATAAGCCAATTTTCTCAGCACAAGAGAACTGAAGCCCAACCACGTTGAAAATGTAGAAGGCATAGGAGAAGAGGACAACGAGCTGCCTATTGATTCAGTGATTAACAATTTAATTTTAAAATCCACGTTCTGTGGGTTCGAAGAATTGTTATTAAAAATACAATTATTTTTGGAAATCCACAGTTTCCACCATATAAACTTGGGGATCGAGTGCTAGATCATGTGCCAGACAGTAGAGTTGCCATTATTCTAAGGACGTTGTTCATTCTAGGAGAGGTATAGATCGATTACAGATGATTGGATGGGGACAGAGAAACAAGTGCCCTAGAGCACCAATTCCCACACCAATTTAGAAAATTCACAGCCAATAAAGATGTGATCAACCGCTTCAAAATATAAATTTCAAAAACAACACCTAAAAGGACCATTAAAGCCACATTTTAATAGATTATCACCACTCAACACCTTGTTATGCAAGAGAAACCATGAAAAACATTCACCTTGGGAAGACAATGCGAAGACCAGACTATTTTCCAGATCATAGGGGAGAGGCTTGAAGAGTGAGAAGCTTGAAGTTCAATGAAACCTTTTGCAGCTGAGTAAGATCTAGTATTTCCCCAACCCCAGGTATCTTTATAGGATCTATGAACTAGAGAAAGACCAAAAAGAGAGGAGAGCATCAAATTTTTTTGGGAGCCAAGACGGTCGGGAAGGTCGGGGAAAGACCAACCCGCCTAATTTCCAATGCTATCCCAAGAGCAGATATCATCCAAACAGAGAAGGCCTTTGTTAATTGACCAATCCATAAACTCTGTTAATGAAATTACAAAGGAAAGAGCAGGATTTCCTGAGATTTTATCCTCCCAGAGAAGGATCTTCTTCCCATTTCCAGGGATTCTATAAAGCTGTTGATTAAAATTGTCAATTCCTTTTTTGCAAGAATTCCATATAGTTGTTCCTATGGGTGTATTAGATGATGTTATATTTCACAAAGAGCCGCCCTTGAGATATTTCATCCTGAAAATATCACTAACAGGGTGATATTTGTCTACATAAAGACTCCAAATAAGTTTACCACCCAACGCCAAATTAGCCAGACCAGGGTCATGAATTTGTAATCCATCTTCTGAAATAGGTTTTTTAAGAATTTCCCATCTTTCCAAATGCATCTTATTTTGAATTCCTTTACTGCCATTCCATAGGAAATCTCGCAAAAGTTTATAAATTTGAGCCGAGATAGACTTGTGGGCGAGCAACAAAGAGGATTGAAAGATTGGAAGAGTTGAAAGAACTAACTTGATAAAAATCAATTTTCCAGCTTTAGCTAACCACTGACCACCCCAAGAAACAATTTTTGCTTTAATCTTAACAAGCACTTCGAGCCAGAGACAAGGAGGAGCTGAACCAAGAGTTAAAGGCAGACCTAAATAATTTATCTTCTCCCACTTGTCAAAGCTAGGGAAGCCCAAGGAGTTTGCTATTCGAAGAATAATAGCATGATATACATTCCAACCATAGACTACACTTTTTTTTTATTGTTGATCAAGGGTCCTGAAATAAGGCAGAAGTTTTGAAGAATTTCCTTGAAGGCCCTAGCAATCTTCAATGAGGCCCAACCTAGAAGAAGAGAATCATCCGTGAAGACAACATGAATTATTGGGTCCACTCCCCTCACAATCTTAATTCCTGGGATGTAACCAACTTCCTTTTCAGCTGAAATTTTTCTGCTAAGAGTTTCTACCATCAAGATGTATAGAAAAGGCAACATCGGGCATCCTTGGCGAAGACCTCTAGTGGCTTGGAAATTTTTTGTAGGTATACCGTTGCCAAGAAGCACAATCCAAGGCCTATCTATACAAGCTTTAATCAAATTCACAAACTCAGAGCTAAAACCAAAAGAAATAAGGACTTCATAGTGGAAGGGGAGCTTTACACGGTCAAAGGAATTTTTCATGTCCAACTTAATTAACATTCATTTATCCTTCCTTTGGAAACTTGAATGGAGAGCTTCTTAGACTTGGATAACATTATCAACTAAATGCCTACCTTTTACAAAGCTCCCTTGAAGAGGAGAGATCAACTTACCTAATAAGAGCTTGAATCTGTTGGCAAGAAGTTTGGCTAGGATCTTGTAAGAGGCATTACACAATGAAATAGGACAAAACCTGTCAAAAGAAGAAGGATTAAGTTCCTTTGGAATCAGAGCAAGGAATGTAGAGTCTGTACACCCGCCCACTTTATCTTTTTTTTGGAAGGCTGTCACCATATGGATCAGATCTGATTTAATTATGTTCCAATAGACTCTATAAAAATGGAAAGAAAAACCATCTAGCCCAGGAGATTTATCTGGCTCCATTTTCCATATGACATCCAAAGTTTCATGTTTAGTGAAGGGTTTCATTAAGACTTGGTTATCCTCTGTACTGATAAGAGAAGGTACATTGTCCAAAAATTCAGCAGACACTTCACCATCAGCAAGACCATCTTCTTGAAACAAGAGCTGAAAAGTGCCTACTTCCATCCTGTTTTGGAAGATCTTGACCTTTAATGATGTCCCCCTCACCAATAGAGATTTCTGAAATATGGTTTCGAGATAGTCTGGCCCTGCATTGACAATGGAAGAAGGTAGTGTTTTTATCACTAGTCTGTAACTAGAGGCTAGGAGACTTCAGCTGAAGATATTCCTCTTCTTGAAGAAAAGATTGAGTGGTTTTAAGTTGGGCAAAATTTTTCAGAGCTAATTGATATTTTGTGATTTCACCGTCTTCCATTCGTAGTTGATGTTAGATTTTTATCATATAAGCTAGCATTATGATCTTAGGATCTTTAACTAAGAGAATAACATGCACAACAATAAGACACAAGCACAACACAAGAGACAAGAGACACAAAGAATTTTCCTCGGGGAAACCATAAAGGAGAAAACCCCACAACTTCCTCAGATATAGAATCAACACCAATGGTAGTAGCAAAACCCGAAAACATAAAGATGATCTCCATAGCTTCTGTCTCTCTCTCTCTCACACTGAGAGAGCTTCTCCTCTCTCACTCATGTGCCCCAACGAGTGAGTGTGTGTGTTGTAAATAGAGAGACTCACTCTCTATTTATATTATTCCATTCACTTGGAACCCACTCCAACATGTCGGCCTCACTTAACAATTACTTACTAGAGTCGACATCTGTAGGAGTGTCTAATAACCCTAGTGCCCCACAACTTGTGGGGACTTTGCCTTCTCTAACCAACAGGAGGGTAACAAAACGATGGGGACTATTACCCCGACTTACAATGACTTACCTAGGGTTGACTTCACTAGGATAGTCTAATAACCCTAGGGCCCCACAACTGTGGGGACTTTAACCCTTGACCAATAGGAGGGTTACCCACAATGACTTGACATGAATTTCACATTATAGAAACTTCCCAGAATAAACATCGAGGTATAACATGACTCAAATACATCCCGGAATAAACATCGGGTTACAATACATAAGAAATATGGATGAATACATTCCGAAGTTACAATTACATCAACACTCCCTCTTAACTAGGAAGGTATTCTCTCGACACAATTTATCAGCACAAGTCTTCTTCTCTGTATCATCTGGATCATCATTGAGTTCTCATCATCTTCATCTTCAATTCATCTTTATCTGGATTTGGATCATCACTCGATCTGGATCATCATCACTGGATCTAGATCATCACTGGATTTGGATCATCTCTGGAGCGTCATCTCTAGATCTGGATCATCACTAGATCTAGATCATCACTTGATCTGTATCACCACTGGACAACATCACTGGATCTGGATCATCACTGGATCTGGATCATAGCTCGATCTAGATCATCACTACTGGATCTGAATCATCACTCGATCTGGATCATCTCGGAGACATCATAACTAGATCTGGATCATCACTGGGTCATCATCATATGTGCTATCTCATGATTCTTCTCGTCATAGGAAGTTCTACAGAGCTGACCCTTTTTCATGCTGGGTGTAGGCCTACCTCCTCGTAGGTCTTTGGTATCCCTTACATTTGATCTACTCATTAAAATGGCCAGCACTCACATCTGACCTACTCGTCAGAAAGGCGGTAGCCCTTACATCTAATCATGCAGGACCTAATCCTATAGTCACATCAGAATGGCCATCACTCACATTTGACCTACTCGTCAGAAAGGCGATAGCTGTTACATCTATGTAGGAGCTCATCCTACATCAAAATGGCCAGCACTCACATCTGACCTACTCGTCAGAAAGGTGGTATCCCTTACATCTATGTAGGAGCTCATCCAACATCAGAATGGCTAGCACTCACATCTGACCTACTCGTCAGAAAGGTGGTAGCCCTTACATCTATGTAGGAGCTCATCCTACATCAGAATGGCCAACACTCACATCTAACCTACTCGTCAGAAAGGCGGTAGCCCTTATATCTATGTAGGAGCTCATCCTACATCAGAATGGCTAGCACTCACATCTAACCTACTCATCAGAAAGGCATGCACTCACATATGACCTACTCATCAGAAAGGTATGCACTCACATCTGACCTGGTAGGAACCAAATCCTACACCCTCGTCAGAATGGCCCCCAGTCCCAGACTAAGCTACCTAGTAACGAACCAGGTGCCTCCACTCTCCCAGAGAGTGGCAGTAGCCCTTACATCTGACCTACTCGTCAGAATGGCCAGCACTCACATCTGACATGGGAGGAACCTAATCCTTTAGCCATGATAGAATGGCTTAGCCCTTATATCTGACCTACTTGTCAGAATGGCTCTTTCAGTCTCAGACTGAGCATTCTTGGTAACTGACTAGGTACCTCCATTCCCATAATGGAAGTCAGCACTCATATCTGACATGGAAGGAACCAAATACTCTCACCATGATAGAATGTCTTAGCCCTTACATCTGACATGCTCATTAGAATGGCTCTCGGACTCGTCACTTCCCCTTGGAAGGGACCTCGATCTGGAGAACACCAAGCTTCTCCCTAAAGTATTCAAACTTCACTCTGGCCAATGGCTTCATCAACACATCAGCTATTTGATCATCCATCGCAACATACTGGAGCTTCACTGCTCCCCTCTGCACCATATCCCTAATATAGTGATACTTGATCTCGATATGCTTCGACTTGTCATGGAACACCAAATTCTTTGACAACTTCACACAACTTTGGTTGTCGCAATATATACAAGTAGCATCCATATGGATATCAAATAAATCTGACAGTAGCTTCCTCAGCCATACTGCCTCACAACTAGCTAAACAAGCTACGACATACTCTGCTTCAGCTGTACTCGGTGCCACACAAGATTGCTTCCTACTAAACCAAGAGATCACACCTGATCCCATACTGAAGCAACACCCTGAAGTGCTCTTCCTATCGATGGCATTACCTGCCCAATCTAAATCAACATAACCCTCTAGGTTAATCTTCTGATTCACATTGTACTTGAGCCCATAATCAACTATACCCCTTAGGTACCTCAAAATATGCTTTGCAGCAATCAAGTGAACATTTCTCGGATCTGTCAAGAACTGGCTCAAGGTGTTCACAACAAAGCAAATGTCTGGTCTCGTGTTCGTCAGGTACATCAAGGACCCAATCATCTGACGATACATCGTAGCATCAACTGACTCTAATGAAGCATCGCTCAATAGCTTCAGGTTCGATGCCATAGGTGTGGTCATGGCCTTGCAGTCCATCATCCCGAACCTTTTCAGAATCTCTACTGCATACTTCCTTTATCCAAGGAAGATTCCATCTGCACTCTGCCACACCTCCATGCCTAGAAAAATAGTGCATCGACACATAACAGGAGCATCACCGGTCTTCTGCCTTCAACCTTGAAGCAAAGGTTGGAATCCGCTTTACTCTCAGTAAAGCCTAGAGTCATCAGTAATCTGTCCATCCTGTCGTACCATGTTGAAACTCAAGATATTCTATAGTCACTCCCTCTGAGGCGGAGCATCATACTCCCTCTCTCTTCCATACTCTATGCACTGAAACATTCTGTACCGAAGTGACAAGTAGCTTCCTATGCTACTAATATTCTATGTATCCATCTAGTGTATAGAATTTCATCTTCAACCTTGTAGCAAAGGTTAATATCTTCATCAAGTTCATCATGTATGTGTTTCAATTCTTACTGGCTGCAAATGTCTCTTCATAGTCTATGCCTTCTTTTCGTGAGAAGCCTTGTGCTACGAATCTTGCTTTGCATCCCACGATGTTTCCATCTACTGCATGATGGAACTATGAACTTCCCTTCATGTATCGATACTACATCCTAGACATCATTCTTCTTGAACTGGTCTTCCCTTTCTTCTTCATGGCTGGAAGGTTCTGCATCAATGATGTCACTGCACTCGTCATATTATTCTTTGTCTTTGAACTGTCATCACTTGTTCTTTGGAACAAGTCTTCATTCTTTTTTGCTTGTAGGCGATTATGTATGCGATCTTTCCTACAAGTCAAATGCATTTGTTTGGTTAGAAACATTTCATAAGTAATATTCACACTGGCAAATTCTTATGCATAAATATATGATCATGCAACTACTTTAGCCAATACAACATTCATCTATATCTCACGAAATTTTTCTAGATGCCTTCCATCTCTACCAGGACAACATTGAGATTGTGCACTAATCCAATATGTCAGCAAAGAGGTTTCATTCTAGATAAGTAGCAATGGAGAGTTTGTATATCACCATGAGCTACTTACCCATCACATGCATATTAGTAGTATACTGTCGTTAATGCAAACATCCTATCATGCATAATACATTAACTGAATATAAACAAATGCATAACAAAACAATATCATGAAATGACAATTGAATACTTATCTTTATTTGTTTTGTGGGTAGACTCCTTCTTGAGCCTTCATCTTCATCGTCTTCTTCATTCATGATAGCATCATTTCTTATCCAAAAGCTAAGATGGATAAGAGGTTCTTCAAGAGTTGAGTTCTTCATATTCCTCATCGCTTGAGGTATCTTCTTTGGAAGGTGAGAGCTTGATCTTCAGTTGTTTTCATCTTCTCTTCTCTTCTTATGAGTTGAGCTTCTTCTTCTTCCCAAAGTTTGCTGAAAGTAATCACTTCCTTCTGGCACACATTCCTCACATGAATGAATCCCATGATCTTGGGAGGCCATTCAAGGTGGCTATCACCACTTATGTATTCTCCACTTCTTTTTCTACTACTACAAGTTGTTCTTTGATTTGAGAGACCCTTGTAAAGTATGACTGTATGGTCTCTGCATTCTAGATATTCACTTCCTTCAACTGGTTTCTTAAGGTCATATTCTGATTTATGTTCTTCCCTTCAAATAGCTTGGTCAAGGAATCAAACATCATCAGTGTCTTTAGAGAAGACACTTGCGGTACAAGTTGATCCGTGACTGAATCAACCATGATCTTCTTGGCCTTGACCAAGTTCTTCTTATGTAAGGCTCCTAGCCTTATCTCCCTCTGGAACTGGAACCTATCTACTCATGTAGGTGTCCAATTCATTTTCTTCAGAGAGATCATATACTTCCTTGCTTGGAATTTGTCAACTTCACCAAGCTTATCATCAAGCTGATGTGATAGATCACTTTGAAATGAGAGCCTCAAATGGAAATAGCAAAAGATTAGATCTTACCGATTAGAGATGTCTGTCCTGGTTCTAGAGCTGGCTGATCTAGGTTTATCAGAGAAACCCTAATTTTCAAAACTTGGAATATTTCATATCTAATTGGATAGAAATATAGATTTATTCAAATGGAGCTGTCTAATGTACTCCTTTTCTGAAAACAGTGGAGGGAAGATCCTGGAATAGGAAGCCCTAGTTTTCCAATTTCTTTTGCAGAAATTTCTGTCACCGTTTCTATGATATCTCCAAAATTACTACTCCTATGTGTCTAAAATTTCACATAGCGGTAACCTCGCATGTCCCTGATCCAACACCATAGGTTTCATCAGAATTGGTTTCACAAATTTGGATTTATGATCCTTTTCCCAAGGTGACCTGTTACAGGACTGTTCAGAACAACGAAGTTGTACGAACTTCCACGTGTCACTGTTTCATCTTCTGGGTTTGAACTTCAGAACACAAAAATTAAAATCCAGGCCCTTTCTATAATGTCTTTAGGAATTCCATTTGGACCTCTGTAGCCCAAGATATAGCAATTATCCCTAGGTGTCCTGTTTAGGGATGAATTCTGGAAGAGGCTGGAAACCTAATTTGGAGGGATCATATCTCCCATAATATAGCGAATATGAGTCTAAATTTTCGACACAGTGTAAATAAATATTGTTTCTTTGGCCTCTGCAATTTTCAGCTCCTCAGACTTCTCCAATATTGGTATATAGCGAATGTACCAAAACTTAGCAGTTTTAGTAGTTAGGGTTTTTCCAGCTTGGGGTCAAACTAGGGTTTGACTTTCCCGGAGTTTCACTCAACCAAAAAACTTGATCCAGGTCTCTAACTTGAGTTTCCCACCCACGTTTCCGATGTCTCTAGCTCTTGTCTCTTCCGCCATTGCGGCTCCCAAAGTAGTTAAGCCTCCGAAGTATAAAGTCTTCCGACTTCCGATTGAGAATCTTCCCGCCCTCAGGTCTCGTGTCCTTAACCTTTTCGCTTCCGCCGTTGCGACTCCCAAATCAATTTGCCACCCAAAGTGAAAAGATCTCCACTACCGTACAGATTACTTGTTCATTTTATTTTCCTTTCCCGTCGTTGCGGCTGTGTGAACCAATTGGCTTCCAAAGTCATTATCATTCCGACTTTCGATTTTTTTCCCGCCGACGGAGTGGTCTACCCTTCCGATGTTAGTTTTTGAGCTGCCAATGTTTCCCGTCTACCGTCATTGGTGATGTTTGTCGAGCCTGTAGGTGGATGAGGTAGGGAGGTCGACGTTTTTAAAATTCCCAGAACAGGTGGTGCGCCTGGCCATTTCTTGTGGATTAGCCATTTTAGTTGATTTAAATTGACGTTTTATTTTAGGATATGACCCCAGTGAATGATGCATGTTGGTTTATTTGCAGGTGGACTAAAGGGATTGGTCGGAATACCAAGGCGACAAAGGCACTGACCCAAAAGAGCTATCAATTACTAAATAGTTCATGAATGCATAACAGACAACATAGAAGAATATGAAACGTTGAAGGATGGAAAGGTCCAGCAGTTACCCAGCTGATCATAAGCATACGAAGAAAAGATGGAGAGAAGAATGTGAAACGTTCAAGAAACCGAAAGGTCATACGTTTGGAGGGAAGCCCAAGCGGTCTGCAGTTATAGTTTAAATATTTGAAAGTAGAACTTAGACAGGGACTTTTTCCCTGGAAAAACTTGTAAACCATTTGCTTGTAAGAGGAACTATTTCGTTTTACAATTAGAAACTGCAACTTTTGCCTGCTGGAGGAAGCGAAATGTGGAATGTATCAATGTGATTAAATGAACAATGTTGAAGGGGAACTATTTCGTTTTTAGCTGTGTTTCATTAACTGTGAGAGTGTTTAGCTTCTTGAACCTATGTTCTTGTTGAATACTTTTCAGTATATTTTGTGATGTTTTCCACTGTGAGTAATGAATGTTGTCATAAAACAATTGGCTAACTGGTTGTTCAAAAATATGCAATTGTTCATGTGTCTTGAAAGAAGCGTCATCTATCTGTAACTCTTCATTATGCATATACAACATATATTACTCACCAATGAATGATAATCTTGCTCCCTAGGGATAGTTTAGGTAGTTAGTTTTAATTTCTTGTTGTATGCGATTTAGATGCTTGTGAATGCTAAGACGAGAGGTAAGGACCTGCGCATCACATTGTGACTGCTCCTTGCATCTTATCGCCCTGCATGGTTAATTAGGCACTTGCATATCATACATTAAGTCAAAAAATACAAAAATACATGGTGGACCGGGCCGCAACCGGTAAAGCCTTTGTTTTTGTTACTTTGACCTATGGTAGCCGGACTGCAAACCGGATGGATTCCCCATTCCAAACAGTCACGGGCTAATTGGGAACGTTGACTGGGGAGAATCCCTTACTGTTGTTGCCTGCAAATTTCCAGGCCTCAACAGTTTTGGCACTAGAAGGAGGGCCGCCAGCGCATGGCTGGACAAGGAAACCCGTTTTCCCAAAATTATTCCACCGATGACAGTTCTGAAAGCAGTGGGTTCCATAATCCAATTCCGGAAGAAAGAGAACATCTATATTCTGTTGGCAACGAAGTTGTTAATGATCCGAGAAGACACACCAGGGCATATGTAAAGAAGATTGCAGGATTTCCAATCATCCCTGAATTTCCCAGAAGATAATACAAAAAGAAAGATTGTCCTGTAGTAGAAGACTCAGTGCTGGTTAGAGACTGGGAAGAACTTGTAGAAACAACCTTACAAGAAGTTGTGCTACCTTTAAATAAAGAAGTCCCAGATACCCCTCATAGTCCTCATGCTCATACTCCAGTTGGCTCACCTCCTCACTCTCCACCTAGACTCATGGTAGGAGTAAATGCTAATCCACCACCTAACCCACCTAATCCACCGCCTGCTTGGAGAGCCAGATCACCGTTAAACTTGACACGTCCATTACATGACCTACCTCAAGCCTTTGACAAGATGTTGCCCAAGTTCGACCCAAATGAGAAAATATTAGTATATGATCACCTACAAAGTTTTTACTTGGCAATTGAAGGATTAAGGGCCGGGGAGCACGAAGATGTAGTCTGTAGGTTGTTCCTGCATACCCTTAAAGGAGCTGTGACATCATGGTACTTTGGGTTGCTTGCCAATTCTATCCTTGATTGGGATACCTTCGAGAGAATTTTCAGAAGTAAATATGCAACTCAGAAGACTCATGCATCCCTCATGAAAGGGCTATGCGCCTTGAAGAAAGAAAGAAAGGAAAAGGTGCACAGTTTCACACAAAGGTTTGCAGCCTATCTCAAGAATTTTTCTGAAACGGATAAACCTTCAGACAAAGTTCTGATTGAATATTATACTTCAGCCTTAGGCCCTGATTTGGCCATGTTTGCCAAAGGTAGGGCCAATCCTAGGCTTGATGAAAACCTATGAAGAAGCAGAAGTAGTGGAAGCTAAAAGAGAGAGCATTGAGGACTATCCAGAACAGTCAGGAGAGAAAGGTGCGGGAAGAAAAGCCTTATTGTTTACTAAGCCTAAGGAAGAAAAGTCGCCAGATTTGGAAAATATGGCCAAAATGATGCAGAAGCTTTCCAACAAAATCATAGATTTGGAGAAAGAGAAGGAAACACAAAAGTTTTATAGGCCCTACTATAAGAAAAGGGAGGATAACAATCAATCTCAACCTCCTCCTCACAATACTGCATCTATGAATTTAATAGAAGTAGGCATGGACAATTTTTGTACTTTCCACCAACAGCCACACTCTGAAAAGAATTGTCCTCAATGGATAAATTCGATGACATTGGTCATGAATCAGCTGTTGGATTCTAGATTAACAGAAGATGGAGATGAAGAGAAGAAAGAGAATACTACGTCAACAAAGGAACCAGAAGAGGAAACCATGGTTTTCTGGGATTCTGTTTCGTTATTTGATGTTGAAGAAGAAAAGAATCAGGGCTACAAGGATTTCATGGAAACCAATGTGGCAACAAGGAGCCAAGGGCCAATTAAAGAAAACAGTCTCATCCTACCAAAGATCAAAAGGTTGCAAAGAAATGTAAAGAAATTGCAAAATAAATCCTTAGCTGATAAGATTCCAGAATTCACTATTACAAGCCAGGATCCGAAGCAGAATAATACGTTGGCTAGGGCAGAGGAAGGAAAGATGAATACTGATAAACCTCATCACATCGAGCAGCCGATGGATTATGACATCGTGGAGGATTTAAAATTGGTAAAAGCGAATGTTCCACTATTCGAGATGTGTAAAGTGTCGCAACAAAAAGAAAGACTATTGAAAGCACTTGAAGCATCGGATGAGAAGCTTCCCATTGATAATCAACCTTAGGAGAGAGAAGAAATTGGAGAAACCAACGTTGGAGGTAAGTCTAAAAGTAAACATCCACCTTTCCTCCTCACGTTTGAAATTTTTAATCATAATGTACATAATTTCTTGGTAGACTCACGGGCGTCAGTTAATGTCATGCCAATATCAGTCTGTAAAAAGATCAATGGGCAGCCTAAGCCATCCACATGGAGGGTTTTTCAGTTGGACAGGACGGATGTAATGGTAATTGGTGAGATGGAAGATGTCCTAGTCCGTCTGGCATCTAATGACAAAGTATGCCAAGTTATTAACATCGTGGTGGATGATATACGAGACGCTTATGGTCTTGTCCTGACCAGAGATTGGTTGGCCAAATTAAATGGATATTTCACCTCAGATTGGTCGCATTTGTGGTTTCCATACAAAGGGAGTCCGAATCAGATTAAGATTCTGAGAGAACCTCACATGAAGTACAATGTTACTCAACTGGAGGAGAAGAATGTACCAGTGGATTTTGTATTGGGAAACTATTTTATTGAGTTGGAACCAGGAAATTACCAAGTAGAAGAAGCCAACAACACATCAGACACTCAGCCTGATCTCCTTCGATTCTCACAGGCTGATGAGATTGACTGTAAAATAGTAGACTTAACAGTAGGAATAGATTCACATTCAATAGTTAGTGATTTTTGGATTTTGTTTTTTGATGGCTCTAAGAAATTAGAAGGGTCAAGGGATGGCTGTGTCTTGATCGATCCACAGAAGAATAAACATTTCCTTTCATGTAGATTAGAGTTTGAGTGTACTAATAATACAACTGAGTACGAAGCACTGGTGCAGGGACTAAAGAAAGTGATTGAATTAAAGGTAAGTAATCTAAAAGTTTTTGGGGATTCTAAAATTATTGTGAAACAAATCCGGAATCAAATACATTGTGTTTCCCCTCACTTGGAAGCCTACCAAAATGAGGTATGGGACCTGCTTAAACGTTTTAATGCATTCAATATTATTTCAATTCCAAGGCTTAAAAACGCAGCAGCTGACCTGTTGGCCACATCAGCCACTAGGTTGGTACCCACTAATAATCGATGCTCTGTTGAATTACTTTTCAGGCCCTCTATACCTGATATGATTACAAACCTACGAGTGTTTGATGATGACCAACAAATTATAGAATGTTTAACAAATGACGAAGAGTTTAAAGGAGCAATTATAGATGATGAAGAACATCAGGCTGAGATGAAATATGACAATTTCATCCCTAAAGGAGTCAGAACGTTGGAGAGAATGTTCTATTTAAATGAAAAGTTCAGAAGACCAGCCAACATGAAGACCCATAGCTCATCTCTACAGTTCGAGCTGATAAATTTAGGGACTGAAACAAATCCTAAATTTGTGAATCTCGGCAAATGTTGTTCACCGACAGAAAGAGACAAGTTCGTCAATCTATTTAAACAATATAAAGATGTTTTCGCATGGACATATGAAGACTTGAAAACATATGACACCAGCATCATCAAGCATGTCATCCCCATTAAAGCAGGCATCAAGCCATATCAACAACCGTTAAGAAAAATGCATCCAAAATTGGAACCGCTGATTCAGAGTGAAGTGAAGAAATTATTGGATGCTAGAATCATTTTCAAAGTCAGACACTCTGAGTGGGTATCAAATCTGGTACCAGTAAGGAAAAATTCTGGAGAAATCAGACTCTGCGTGGATTTCAGGAACCGAAACCGTGCATCAGACAAAGATAACTATCCTGTTCCACCCATGGAGCAATTGCTACAAATGGTTTCAGGTTCTGAACTGTTTTCATTATTAGATGGTTTCTCTGGCTACAATCAAGTATTAGTAGCCGAAGAAGACAGATTAAAGACAACGTTCAAGACCAAATGGGGAACCTTTGCCTACAGAAGAATGCACTTTGGGCTTATAGATGTTGGAGCAACGTTTTAGAGGGCTATGGATATAGCTTTCCGCGGATTAATTGGCCAAAGTGTTGTAGTATACCTTGATGATATTACAATATTCTTGAAGAGAAGAGGAGAGCACACGTTTCACTTAAGACAAATTTTCGAACGCTGTCAAAAATATGGCATCTCACTCAATCCTAAGAAGTGTGTGTTCACTGTCATGGAGGGCAAGTTGCTGGGTCACATAGTTTCAAAGAAAGGAATCTCTATAGATCCAGAAAGAATTAAGGCTATTGGACAAATCCCCTTTCCCCATAATAAAAAAGGGATGCAATCATTTATGGGAACTATAAATTTCGTGCGAAGATTTGTGCCTGATTTTGCTCAGATTGTCAAGCCATTGCAGCAGATGGTGAAGCAAAATGCACAGTTCAAATGGACTGAGATTGAAAAGAATGCTTTCAGCAAAATCAAAACTACTGTTGCACACGCACCCTCCCTGAAAAGCCTAGATTTCGATAAAGACTTTATTCTGTATACCTTTGCATCCGATGATTCACTAGCAGCTGTGCTCACACAAAAGGAATATGGGGGGGATGAATTCCCAATATCCTTTATGAGCCTTGGTCTACAAGGGGCTGAATTAAATTACGCAGCCATTGATAAGAAAGCTTATGAAGTATTCAAAGCAGTTAATCAATTCAGGCCTTATATTTTAAAAAATCGAACCAAAGTAATAGTCCCCTACCCAGCGGTAAGGTCCCTTCTTATACATAAGGAGTTAGGAGAAAGAAGGGACAACTGGGTTACAGCTCTTCAAGAGTACGACCTTGAATTCAAACTAGCTTCTATAGTCAGGGGACAAGGGTTGTGCAAGCTGATGACTGAGAATGGGAACAATGGAGAACACGCTTGGGAAGATGAAGCCGAATTACATGTAATGGAGGTATGTCCTTTGTTTACAGCTCCCGAGTCTTGGTATAGAGACCTTGTGCATTACTTGCAGGCAGGGCTGTTGCCAGAACACTGGAATTCCAAGCAAAGAAGAGCGCTGCGTCTTAAATCAGCCTCCCATCAACTTGTTGAAGGAGTATTATTCAGAAAGAATTATGACGGGGTTCTTCTCAGATGCTCAGAAAAGAAAGATGCGAAGAAAGTAATGTCAGAGTTGCATGACGGTCCTTCTAGGGGACATTATTCAGGAGATACTATGGCCCACAAAATACTCAGAGCCGGTTACTATTGGCCTACGCTCTTCAAAGATGCAAACGCACATGTCAGAAAGTGTGATATTTGCCAAAGGTGTAGTGGGAGACAACCTAAAGCAGCAACACCCCTAAATCCTGTGATGATCACGGAACCATTCGAGCAATGGGGGCTGGATATTATTGGAGAAATCAAACCAAATTCCTCTCTGCAGCACAAGTACATTCTGACCGCGACTGATTATTTCACTCGCTGGGTCGAAGCTATCCCGCTGCGCAAGATAAATGAAGATGAACTCATCAGCTTCCTACAAGATCAGATCATGACCAGGTTTGGAGTTCCAGTTTCGTTAGTCTTTGATAATGCTAAGTACTTTTCGTCAATTAAATTGACTACATTTTCTCATGATAAAGGGATAAAATTGCATTATTCTGCTAATTATTATCCACAAGGAAATGGCCTGGCTGAATCCTCTAACAAAAATCTGATTATAATTTTAAAGAATACTGTGATAGAAAACCAGAGGAGTTGGCACTTAGCATTACCAAATTCCCTTTGGGATGATAGAGTCACCCCCAAGTCTTCGATTGGAGTGTCTCCATATACCCTTGTCTATGGTAAAGAAGCCATCCTTCTTCCCAATATCATGCTACCATCTTCCATACTAGCTCAAGAGTCTAGAGGGTCGGATGATGAAGTTTTGCAAATAAGAATATATAATCTCCTGAAAGCAGAAGAGGCTAGATCTAAAGCCAGAGGATGCTTTAAGCAACAACAAGAGTTAGTTAAGAGATGGTTCGACAAACATAAAGCTGGAACAAAAGACTTTGAAGTAGGAGACTTAGTCCTCAAATGGGATCACCCCCATGATGAGAAAGGAAGGCACACTAAATTCCAACAGTTGTGGGTAGGCCCTTTTCAGATTGCAGCAAATCTTGGCCCTTCTACTTATAAGTTGCAGGATTTGCAGGGGTGGGAAGAGAACTTACCAGTGAATGGTTTGGTTCTCAAGTCTTATTTTTCCTGAGTTTCTTTGAGTTCTTCTGTCTTGTATATAAATAAGCTGTTTAGCTATCTTTTGAGTCATATTTTATAGTTTGTTTTTCTTGATTCTAATAAAGGGAATGAGCCTGCGGCTGCATAGAGAACATCAGAATGTTTGGGAATGATAAACATTTTTGGGGTCTCAGATTGTGTGTTGCTAAAAGAACTTCTTCCAGTTTAGTAGTTTTCTCGAGTAAGCTCTGTGTGCATTGAATTCCTGCTTAATCCCTGTGAAATGAACTAGATTTGAAGAGTCTGGAATACTATGTTGAGGCTCCATCCACGTCACACTTAAAATGTTCTAAGGAGCGACAGCAGAGGACCTATGGAATGGAGCAAGGTGAACAGTATATTAAATATAAATGATCCCATGCCAAGGAATGAATGCCAAAAGGCAAATAAGAGTAAAAAAACTCCTTTGAAAGCATCATACATCAAAGCAGATGCTGAATCATAAGTACTAAATTGCCGGAAGATCCCCTCCGTCTGTGAGCTGAAACATGAAGTACACCGCTCACACAAAAGGACACTATGGGATAGAGGATCCTGAAATAAAATTCAGTAAGAAAGGCATGCAGGAGGACTCATATGAAAAAGGACAAAAGTCCAAAATCACAAAAGATGCTAAAGTGGCATGGGAATGAGGAACAAACGAATATTTCTGTTTACCATATGCTACAATCATGTGGTGTCCAAGCTATCAGCTACCTAAAAACAAAAGTAATAATGAAACTCATCCTCTGGCCTCAACAGAGTCATCTGGACTTGAAAATCTTGGTTTCCACTCTCCCAAATTGGACTATCATGAATGGTTAAAGGTACACACTTCTGTTATTTGAGAAATCTAGATAACTGGAAGAATTTAATAGATGCATTTATTGTTAAAACAGTCTGTCACTCAAAGAATAATCGCCCAGAGATCTAGGTTCACCAGGTAATCACCAATTGTTGCAGCTGCAACTGTTCTCCCCAAATTTCTTAAAGATGGGTCCCCTCCTCATAATTTAGAATTGTTTTAATCGTTAGACCTTTGAGCGTTTTTGGGCATGCTTTATTTTCGAATGACTTTGAGGATTGATTGTCAGCCTGTTTTAAAAGTGCCATGTTTGAATGTCATGATGGGTCACGGATGTGAGTCTGTCAAATATTTTGTTCTTTAAGGCCGCTGTTGCGGAAGTAGAGTGGGTTTAACCTTTGTTGTTTCTTAAATATTTTTGAGCACTTAATGTTTCATTGATCAGGTGTCTTACTATGTTAAATCGACGGTTGATATCCTTTTCCCGTCTACCGTTGTGGCTCCCAAATCGATTAGCAATCCGAAGTATGAAGAGCGCCGACTGCCGATGCATGTTGACCTTTTCGTCGCATACCCGTAGCGTTTTCTTTTCTGCCGTTGCGGCTGGAAAAGTCATTCGGCTTTCGATGTAATGTATTCTGACTTTCGATTGATATTTTCCCTCCTGCGTTTCGGATGTATCTAGCTCTTGTCTCTTCCGCCGCTGCGGCTCCCAAAGTAGTTAAGCCTCCGAAGTATAAAGTCTTCCGAATTCTGATTGAGAATCTTCCCGCCCTCAGGTCTCATGTCCTTAACCTTTTCGCTTCCACTGTTGCGGCTCCCAAATCAATTTGCCACTCGAAGTGAAAAGCGCTATGCTGTCATGCAGGTTACTTGTTTGTTTTCTTTTCCTTTCCCGCCATTGCGGCTGTGTGAACCAATTGGCTTCCGAAGTCATTATCATTCCGACTTCCAATTTTTTTCCCGCCGATGGAGTGGTCTACCCTTTCGACATTAGTTTTTGAGCCGCCAATGTTTCTCGTCTGCCGTCATTGGTGATGTTTGTCGAGCCTGTAGGTGGACAAGGTAGGGAGGTCGACGTTGTTAAAATTCCCAGAACAGGTGGTGCGCCTGGCCATTTCTTGTGGATTAGCCATTTTAGTTGATTTAAATTGACATTTTATTTTAGGATATGACCCCAGTGAATGATGCATGTTGGTTTATTTGCAGGTGGACTAAAGGGATTGGTCGGACTACCAAGGCGACAAAGGCACCGACCCAAAAGAGCTACCAGTTAATAAATAGTTCATGAATGCATAACAGACAACATAGAAGAATATGAAATGTTGAAGGATGGAAAGGTCCAGTAATTACCCAACTGATCATGAGCATACAAAGAAAAGATGGAGAGAAGAATGTGAAACATTCGAGAAACCGAAAGGTCATACGTTTGGAGGGAAGCCCAAGCGGTTTGTAGTTATAGTTTAAATATTTGAAAGTAGAACTTAGACAGGGACTTTTTTCCTGGAAAAACTTGTAAACCATTTGCTTGTAAGAGGAACTATTTCGTTTTACAATCAGAAACTGCAACTTTTGCCTGCTGGAGGAAGCGAAATGTGGAATGTATCAATGTGATTAAATGAACAATGTTGAAGGGGAACTATTTCATTTTCGACTGTGTTTCATTAACTGTGAGAGTGTTTAGCTTCTTGAACCTATGTTCTTGTTGAATGCTTTTTAGTATATTTTGTGATGTTTTCCACTGTGAGTAATGAATGTTTTCATAAAACAATTATATAACTGGTTGTTCAAAAATCTACAATTGTTCATGTGTCTTGAAAGAAGCGTCATCTATTTGTAACTCTTCATTATGCATGTACAAAATATATTACTCACCAATGAATGATAATCCTGCTCCCTAGGGATAGTTTAGGTAGATAGTTTTAATTTCTTGTTGTATGTGATTTAGATGCTTGTGAATGCTAAGACGAGAGGTAAGAACCTGCGCATCATGTTGTGACTGCTCCTTGCATCTTATCGCCCTGCATGGTTAATTAGGCACTTGCATATCATACATTAAGTCAAAAAATACAAAAATACACGGTGAACCGGGCCGCAACCGGTAAAGCCTTTGTTTTTGTTACTTGGACCTAC
Organism: Pseudotsuga menziesii; assembly: GCA_001517045.1. Lineage (NCBI taxonomy): Eukaryota > Viridiplantae > Streptophyta > Pinopsida > Pinales > Pinaceae > Pseudotsuga > Pseudotsuga menziesii. Next base: position 120,752 of record LPNX010638579.1, on the reverse strand, counting down.
GGTAGCCGGACCACAAACTGAACGGATTCCCCATTCCAAACAGTCACGGGCTAATTGGGAACGTTGACTGGGGAGAATCCCTTACTGTTGTTGCCTGCAAATTTCTGGGCCTCAACACGGCCTCACTCAACAATTACTTACTAGAGCCGACATCTCTAGGAGTGTCTAATAACCCTAGTGCCCCACAACTTGTGGGGACTTTGCCTCCTTCGACCAACAGGAGGGTAAGACAACGGTGGGGACTATTGCCCCTACTTACAATGACTCACCTAGGGTCGACTTCACTAGGATAGTATAATAACCCTAGGGCCCCACAACTATGGGGAATTTAACCCTTGACCAATAGGAGGGTTACCCACAATGACTTGACATGAATTTCACATTATAGAAACTTCCCGGAATAAACATCGGGGTATAACATGACTCAAATACATCCCGGAATAAACATCGGGTTACAATACATAAGAAATACGGATGAATACATTCTGAAGTTACAATTACATCAACAGTTGAATCATTGATAACTCAAACACTCTCTTGCCTGTTGACGATTGGAGTATTCAGAGGTGTTTTAACCAAGTTTTCAAAGCATATTTATTTCTTTTAAGTTTATGTTCCCAGACAAAATTGGGGGATCCATTTACATATTGAGACCATGCTTGAGACAGAGTATAAAAAAACCATCCCTCTCAATCCAGAGTGGACTGAAACGAAATGGAATTGGTCCAAGATCTTCTTCTTTTTCAAATAGTAGAGAAATAGGGTGATGGTCAGACGTGATTTTGGGTGATTTTTTTGAAGAAATAATGGATTTCCCATCCAAAAGAGAGCTGTGAACTAGGAACCTGTCAATATGGGCAACAATACTCATTATACCCACTCTATTGTTGGACCACGTGAAATATCCAGACTTGGGTTTAATATCATTCAGATCGCAGGCAAGGATCAACTCCTCCATTGTGTCTTGAAATTGATCCTTGCTATGGAGCCCACCTTTTTTCTCACTTGGGGCTAAATATATATTAAGATATCTAGCTACTACTGTATTTGAAGGAGAATTAGAATTTAAAAACTCAGATGATGATTTCTAGCATTCTTTTTTTTCATTGAAATTAACTGGAACATATAGGTTAAAGAGGGCCAAAGAGATCTTACTAGAGATATGATATAGGTCTGTAAAGATCCAATGCTGGGTGACAAAACATCTTTTTAACTCAAAGTTTTCATCGCATCAAGGAGTAGCTAATCCCCTAGAGGTACCTCTCACACTGACAGCTTTTCCAGCATTTAATTTCCATTTTGTTTTAATAAGGAGAAGAAGAGCTTCCTCCTTTATCTTAGTCTCTTGAAGCAAGATAATTTTAGAATAAACCATCCTCATCAAATCTTTGACTGCTTCAGATTTGATTGGGTTCCCCAATCCCCTGCAGTTCCAAGGGACAATCTGCATTACTTACCCAAGTGGGAGGGAGTAATTACTCCCTTTAGGGGCCTTGTCTTCTTGCTCCTGCCAATCGACATTTGAATGGTGGATTGGCTGCCTTGCATCTTTAGCCTCTCACCCTATTCTTCACGAGCCTCCTTTCGAGACTTCCTACCAGCCTTTTTAGAAAGTTGCTCGATTGAATCTTTGTCAGAAGAGCCTGAGCTACCAACCTACTTCTTCCTAGTTATATTAGCATAAGAAGGAAAAGTTTTGGATCCATTTGGAGAAACATGATATTGCTGCAAGGGTTCACCTTCCCTAGGAAGTTCTAAGTTAGATACTCAGACTTGTTCCATTGGTCCAGTGTTTAATTCAGGTACATCAACCTATCCTTCTAATTGTGTCAGTTCACCCTCTTCAAGACTAGTAGCTTCAGGAGTACTAAGAACAACAAAATGATTGGAAGACACATTTTCTATAGCCTGAGGATTAGGAAGATTCTTCCCAACAACAATGACGCCTTTCATAGACTTTCCATATTTACCTTTCTTTCTAGGATCCTGATTGGAAGTTTCTACTTTCTGAACTTGGGTCCACTGGTCATCCTTCTCTTTTTCAAGTTCCTCTTCTGATTTCTTCTTACAATTTCAGGAAAAATGGCCATAACCATGGCATAATCGACACTTAAAAGGAATTTGCTAATAGTCAAATTCTTGAACGTGAGACCAATCAACTACTGTGAACTTGATTACCTCTGGAAGTCCAATCTCCAAGTCTACTTAAACGTAGATTATTGCACATGAATATTGGTCTTTCCTTTCTTCCCTATCTATATATTTTCCAAGCTTATTCCCAATGGTTTCTATAGAATCTGAGTTCCAACATTGTAAAGGTAAGTGAGGGAGCCTTACCCAGACATGAACTGTGGACATGGCATATTGGGTAGGATCAAAATAAGGAGTCCACTTGTTTAGATAAAGTCCTTGAGGGCCCATGAAGTATGGTCCATTTTGAAAAATGAGATCACGGTCTTTGACTGAATCAAACACAAAAACGAAGTAACCTCTACCAACGAAGTGATTTCGGATGCCTTGAGTTACTAAGGGCCTCCAATTTCTCTGAACCCAATGATCGATAGCCTTAGGAGAAGGCCAGAGACCTATAAATTTCCCGATGAGCCCATGCTCAACAATATTAAGAGCTGTTCGACAGATCCTTTCAGTGGACAACTCAACAGAGGGAATATCAACCTTCTTCACAAATATCCTCGAACACGAACCCCCTTTCCTCTTGCCACATGTTGCAACCAGTATTTTGAATGCATCCAATTCAGGAGGAAGAGGAGGAGAAGGATCCCCTCTGGCATACATGAGAGAGAGCTAGCCATAGAGAGAACCAAAAGAGAGGGCTACAACATAGACAGATCTGCTGAAAAGGAAAATCTACTTGGAGCAAGAAACCTCTAATTAGCACACAACGACCTGAAGACAGAGCAGTCTAGAGAATAAGGGAGTCTTCTTGGAGTGAGGTCAGATGATCAAAAGCTGATCAAGACTGCAAAGAAGAGCATCCAAAGGAGCAAACAAGACTCCTAGAATACAATACAAATCCACGAACATGCAGCATGGAACCATGCCGAGAACACGAAAAACCACACAGGGCCGACAATGAGAAGCAAAGGAAAACTAGTTCCAAGTTCTCCCACAACATTCAATAGAGAACTGAGCCAAATGGGAGCCATGAACTTGTGAGGGACACCTGCAAACAACAGATCGAGAGATCCTGGGGTAGCACCTCTTAGGTCTTCAGTTCCACCAATCACCTGCAAGCGAAAACCTCCAATACGGTCCTCAACGAGGGACGAACCAGGCAAACTGGAAGTCCAACGTAAAAAATTTTGAATCACTTCTTGGAGCAAAAAAAATTCAGGAAAAGGCTTAATTATTGTTCTCCATGTCTATTTTGACTAACAAGAAGTACTCGACTGCACCTCTTTCTTGCTCCTGGGCTCCTCAACCTTTAAAATTTCCTTGACTCTTTCTGGATCAATTTTGATTCCATCGTTTGAAATGGTGTCCTAACAATTTTCCTTCTATTAATGCAAAATTAGACTTCCCGGGATTCAGTGAGATACCATACTTTTTTCATTTCAGAAAAAAAACTTTCTCCAAATGTTTAACATGTTCCTTGTTATACCTGGAATAAACAATTATATCATCCATGTAAGCAACTACAAACTTATCTTTCTCTTTTACAAACACTATATCCATAACTTGTTGAAATGTATCCCATGCATTCATCAAACCAAAGGGCATATTGGCATACATGAATGTACCCCATGGTGTAGTAAACATAGTCTTCTCTTGGTCCTCAAGAAGCATCTTGATTTGATTATAACATGAGAATCCATCCATAGTAGAAATCCTTTCAGCTCCTGCTACTTTTTGCAGAATGTGATCCATCTTTGGTAAATGGTAGTTGTCTTTTAATGAAACTTTTTTAAGATTTCTGAATCCACACAAAGTATGATTTCACTGTTCTTCTTTCTAACAGGTACTAAATTAGCTACCCACTTAAAAAATCTCAGAGTTACAATAATTGTAGCATTGAATAACTTCTTGATTTCTTTCTCTATCACATGCAACAACATGGGGTTTATTCTTCTCAACTTTTGTCTAAATGGTCTTTCTCCAGGTTTGATTGGAACATTATGTTGTAAGATAGAGGTATCATATTCTTTTAGGTCATCATAACTCCAAGCAAATACATTTGTGTATTTCTTCATTAAATTTATGTACTCCTCTTTTTCTTTTGTAGGCAGATTCTTGGACAGCTTTACGATTCTAGGCATTTCTTCAGTAGCTATATTATGATCTTCAACAACATTCTCAGTAGGATGAACTTTGGGATCCTTTGCAACATCATTTTGGTAAAAAATATTCTCTAGGGGAATCAAACCTCTTGGAATAAAATTACTCTTCAACTGAATTATGTCTTTTCCCCTATCATGTTTTCAATCTTTTATTTTCAGCTTTTCCCTCATCAGTATGTACATCATCTCAGAAGTTCTCTAAATTTTCATTTTCTGTACCAATTTGATTATTTATATATTCACCCGACATCTCCAAAAATCTTTTTATATGCATATCATCATCAAACACCTGCCAATATTTGGAGTTATCAAGTATTGAAGGTCTATTTACAACTTTGACTTTATACTTTTTTCAGAGAATAAATGAGAGTTTTGAATTTACCAGCATCTATAGCCAAAGAATCAACCACTTGATTTTCAATTCTGGGGACTACTATGATTTTATTCTCTGTAAAATAATTGACAAACATGTCCCAAACTTCATTCCTATAAGCCCTCATCCTAGGATGTTTTGTTTGGTAACTATCATTCACCTGGTTTATCATAAGTTATGAATCCCCAAATACTTCTATTCTTTTTGCTCCCATATCTTCCAAAGCATTCAAACCGAGCAGTAGAGCTTCATACTCTGCCACATTATTAGTACATTCAAAAGTCACTTTATAAGATGAAGCTTTAAAATATATGATTGGAGAAATAATGTACACACCAACACCAACCCCAATCTTACTTATGGACCCATCCAAATACATAGTCCACAATCCTTCTTCATTCTGTTTCTTTTCTAAAGCTTCCTGTCTTTTTGCAAATTCTTTATCTTCCTTTAACTCTATTTGTATAGGCATTTCAGGGTCAATGTGAGGGCCATCATTAAAAAATATAGAGGATCCTAAATCAGTATCAACAACATAAATAGGATGATTTTCAGGCTTATCTTAACTGCTGACTACATATTCTAACCTCTTTTATCTATATAACCTTATGTTTCCTCCAAACAAAGGTATAGTGGCATATGAAATATCCATTTGCAGAGTTCCTTTCAATTTTGATGCCCAAGATCTTGACAACAACATGCCAAACTTGGGAGGAATGTCAGATACTACAACATCCATAACAATGCTTTTGGCTAAAAGGTGTGCAAGGGTTACCACCATATCCTTTATCAATCCCAGACATCTGACCTTTCTGGAATCAAAAGAATACAAGTATTTGTAAGGCCTAGTAATCTCCAATCCTAGACTTTCTACTACTACCCTTGGCATTAGATTATGAGGTACACCATAATCTAACATGGCATTGTGCAAGATCATATCATGTACATTTAAACTTTGATAAAAAGGAGGGACCTCTTCATCATCTGTATCTTCAATTTTAGGCCCAAGGACAATAGTAGGAAAGTTATCAGTTACTTCTACAATATCTGGCTGATCGTCACCTTGATTCTTGACCATTTTTGTAATTTTCTCTATCTATTCATTGTTCCTCAGTAGTTCATTAAAGGGAATATAAATATTGATTTTGGACAATTCTGATCGTAGATTGAAGGATGAAATTGGTCTATCTACATCAATTGGCATTGGCTTTTTATATTCTTTTGACTTTTGCTCTTTATCTTCTATATTCTTTTGTACAATAGTATCTTTTTGTTTTTTTCTGAATTTTGTTGGGTATTAGAAAACTGATTTGGATTGGACTTCCCTTTATTTATTATTACATCATGACTTCTCAATTTTTTATTTTTATTTTTATTTATTTTTATTTTATTTTTTTCTAAAAATCATCAATGGCATTTTGGTACCCTCTTTGATATTGTTCTGAATCTATTTCTGAAATAGAGCTATCATCTTCTTGAGCAAATAAATTATGCTCCTCCTCAGTTAAGTATATTCCAGAAACAATATCATCAAAGTGATGAAACTAGTTATCCATTGGATCTTCTTCTCCCTCCTCATCAACCAAATGTTCTGGAAATGGTGGTCTTATTTGTTTATCTTCAAGGTTTCTTTGGTTTCTTTGAGGAGGAGGAGGAGGCCTTCTAAAATTTGGATTTCTTACTTGATTTTCAGGTTGTTCTTTGTTAGGTGGTCTATTATCTACAACTAGCTTGTCCATCAATCTCTCCATAGTCTTCGTCATCATTTCAAATTTGAAATCACTTGTAGAAGAAGGGGCATAAGTGGATGGTTGATTTTATTGTCTTCTCCTATCTGTCTCCACTCTATTTTTCATTTTCCCTGAGGCCATCAAGTTTTCCTCCACTTCTAGAACATCTTTAAACATAACATGCAAAATTGCAGACTTCCTTTCTCTAAAAAACAATGCAAAATCACTATCAAATGCATCAGCAAAGTGAACTTTAGTAGCACCTACCAAGGGTTTAATATAAACATGAATAGAATTGTATACCCTCATGAATATACTAGAAAACTCATGTACAGACTCAAAGTTCCCTTTCTTTAAATTACTATATTGAGATAGTATTTGTAAAGGGCTCTTCTTGGCCTCCCACCTATCCAAAAACAACGTTTGAAAAACTTCAAAAGTGGGGATGGATCTTGCTCGTAAGTCCTTAAACCATATTTTTTCCTCTGCAGACAAACTCTATGCAAACAACCTCATTTTTGCATCATCATCATCTACTTCCTCCAAGTCAATAAAATCCTCAAATCTATCCATATGCTGGCTTGCGGTAAAATTTCTCTCCCCATCATATAAAGAAATTCTTTGTGAATAGTTCTGAGGGAGATCATTTAAAACAACAGGAAAAGCCAAAGGTGCAAACCTCGTTACCATTAATTTTTGTTCATTTTTTTTCAAAATTATATTTACTTTCTTAACATTTTTATATTAAAATAAAAAATTATCATTATTAATATCTACCATGGTCCATTAACTTGAATCCTATTTATTTATGTACCAAATTAATATTATATACAAATTGTTAGCACTCAAAATGTACCTCAGGTTGTAAAAAGACAATCTTAAGGTAACCACAAAACCAAGCTTTAGGAAAGAAAGCTGGCTTCTTTCTCTCCAGAGAGGGATCTCTCAATGATTGTTTGTCAAGGCCAGATATAAAAATAAAATAAAATTCAGATTATTGTGTTGGTTGAAACAAAGCAAGTACACATTGGGCAATGGAGTCAAAATAAATATTTATCAATTGCAATGCTGTTTGCATGGAAATTTCTAACAAAGGAAAGGTAGCAATTTAGTCACAGTCAAAATGCTTTGGTCTAGTGAAAAAGAAGAAATAAGGAACAAACCATCAACATGGGCATCTAACAAGGATGAATCCAATGTCAACTTTAGTGGAAAAGTTTTGTGAATGTCTGGAATCAATAGACAAAGTATATATGTATAAATTATGTACTACCAAACACTTATTTCAGAGATGAAAAGAAAACATCATGGAAGTAATAACATGAAATACATTCACATGAGAAAAGGAAAAACATACTGTAACATAAACAACACAGGAATCTTTGCAAAATGCGAGCTTCGACTATGTGATTTTGTTAAAGATAAATCTCAAATTATAAAGCTCATTTCTCACGGGTTCCATCTCTTTTTTCATTACAATGACTAGTTCTTATAAAAATCGCTCCATGAGCTGAAATAACAAACTGCTAAAAAGAGGCATAACTGCCTTTACATGTGTCATCTGCACTTATTAATACTAACTGTTTTTTTAAAAGTAAACTAAATTCCTAGCTAATTAATTCTTCGGCATTAACTTCTCCATGATCTTCAAGCATCTTCAGGTATGTAGTATGTATTTGGATCTTCCATATTGATCTACTGATTTCCATTGGTCCGCAGATGCTAAGTCAAAGGTGGACGTTTCTTTTGATAACAGACGCAACTCCACATGGTCCCTATATGAATAGTCTGGAAAACATGCGTAGGTGGCTCTGACAGCAAATATCATCTCAAAGTCATCTGCCACCATGTCCACAATTGTTTCCCTTGACAATGACTGCTGCATGTCTGCAAATTTAGTATGGTATGATCTACATTCAATTAACTTATCCTGCTATTCCTTTTGTGTAGGCATGCCACCTTTCTCTTCCCAAATAAAGGGGGGCCCTTCTTAAACAAAGGATCAAATATATTCAAAAACATCTTCACCTGATGTGCCATAATCCCAATTTTTACTTCAACTGTGTCTAACTGATGGTGTTTATCGACAACCTTTCTAACCCATGTTATAATAGATATTATGTCTTTAATATTGGCTTCTTTCAACTCATCTTCTGTTAATCCATTTAAGAAATCAATAGTATTATTTGCAGTCTCTATGGGATTTTTGTTCAATCTTTCCTTGATAATTGTTAGACTTTGTTTGGATGACTTTATCACCATCTCCTTATCCAAAATGTAGTCCATATAAGGCCTCAAATTGGTTGCTTCTGAAACAAGTGCATCCCAAATTATGTGTTTAGCTCCTTTTACTGATAACTTCCCTGTAACCTGTTTCATCATCTTATCATTTTTACTCTGCAATTCCTAGCACTTTGATTCCCAAGCTTTTCTTTCTTGTTCTCTCTCCAAAGCTAGACTTTCCATATTTTTGTTCTGGTTCTTTAACCCAATGAGCTCCAATTCTTTCAAACTAACTTGAGACATAGCTTGAACAATATATTGTTCACCAAATTATGTTGAAGGTGCTATTATCCTGTCTTCAAGTTCCTTTTCTTTCTCTTGTGGTTTCTTTTCTAGTTCATCATATTTAAATTTGAGAGTCTTCTCACTCTCAACCACAAGAGGCATATATCTTTACCATTGCTTTTCCTTTTCTGTGAAATTCAACTATTTTTCTTTACAATCAGTTAACTCACCATTCAAATCTTCTTTTTCCTTTTCAAGCTCTGTTAATTCAGAAGCTTGTATCAATTGAGTGGATGGGATCTTCAGCTTCTTCTTCAATAATTGAATGGTGCTGTCCTTTTCATTCAATAGTTTTTGTGTAGCAGACCCTTTGTCTACTTGACTGTCAGCAACCAAAAAATATCTTTGTAGTTTTTTTATTTGTGCTTAGTGGGCCTTGTTCTCCACCTTCTCCTGCCTAAGCTTATTTTCAATCTTACTCTTGCTGGAATGCAATATTGATACTTTTAATGTAGCCTTCAGTAGGTTAGTGTATACAATATACCCAGTTTGCTTGTGCAAGTGAATCATATCAGGAATGGGGATATTTTCTAGGCTCATTTTCATTTCAACAACCTTATTCTTTGTTGCTATTGCCAAATTCAATGTATTTTGAGTGTGATCCCTAACAAACACTAGGGATACATCCTTATTAGAAAATTTTCTTGACCTATGCATACAATTTCAATGCTTCACCTGAAGCCACCTCCTTATCATCTTTATATTTATCAAATAATTAATATTTATTCTTGAATTGGGAAGTGGAGTCAGTGGGTGTTTCAGTAAAAGCATATTATTTGACCTCAAATGCAGGTCCTTTCACTTTCATTTGCTTCTTCTTACATTTGCCTTCTGATGTTTGGACAAGCTGTCCAGTTTCTTCAATCTTTTGTTTCTTTGGGGTTCTTGCTGTATCTTCCACCTCTATGTCCATGGTATCAAAGAAATATCTTTTATTTGTTCTCTCAGAGCAACTGGCTATTGGATTAATCTTTTCTGCTGATGGAACTATGCTTGAAGTGCTAGGAAATGGAATCTTATTGCATATTGTCATCCCTTATGTCTGATGAGGGTATCCAGCCAGTTAGCAGTCTCAGATAGACCTGCAACCTCAAAATGTTCAAATGGCTTATTCTTATTGACTTGCCTCTTGATAGAAATAATATGATGGGGATCATAGTTTATAGCAGTCTTTGTTTGAATTCACATTTCTCTCAACAAAATTTATATCATTGGTAGTGCGGACTTGTTCTTAATGATAAATGGGCCTACAACCCATGGGAACTTGATCCTTGAAGATTTCTTGAAATTAAGAAAATGCTCATTCTCCACTATCAACTTCTATCTAATTAGCTCCAAAGAAAACACTCTAACAATAAAAAATGCAGGTAGCATGTAGGGTTTATGAACAAACCCATATAATCTTATCACTGTATCTTTCTCAAATAAGAACCAATTTCCAATTCTCTTTTCGGGAGAGAAATGCAACATCTTCTTCATTTGTGGAAAAACCCTCGGTAATTTCTTCTGAAAGAATGCACTGTAGACTTTTGACATAAGGAAATTCATGAATTTGTTGTAATCCCTGTTCATTTCTTCCGTGAGTACCATTTCAGGGAGTTGCAAGTTTTCTTCATTGAATGATAGAAACATCTTAAGAATATATGATTGGAATATGAAGCACCTTGTTTTGTGGAAGTCATCTAGTTGAGAATGAATATTTTTAAGCTAGAAACCCATTAAATTTAAGGCATGAAGACTAGAATGACTGACCTAACTGACCTGACTCAATATGACCAATGATAAGGGCGAATAACAAGTGCATTAAAGGTTTTGTGACATAATTATCTATGTGTAATCCTAGAAATCGACTCACAAGGGTTATGATACACTGGGTTTCTTCATTAAACAAGTTAGAATCAACAGGGAAGGGCTGGTTTTGCAGTAGGATATCAAGTTTGAAACAAATCTTGAAGAAAGCATGTTTCTGTTCAATGGTAGACTCTCTAAAATAATGGATAATTCTTTCTTCATTATATTCTTTGGACACTTGAGTGAACTCGATAGGAACATAGAATGTTTTTCTGGTAACCAAATGGCTGATTGGACACAGGATTTTAGATTTGGTAGCATCCATAATTACCCTCTCGGAAGAGGATTAATTACTAGCGCACCAATTAACAAACTCGAGACAGTTTAAGGTTTGTTCTATAGAAAAATAATAAAAATTTGAATTGAAAATACCATGAACCTCAGTCCCCTGGTCTTTGAGAAGTTTTAATTTATTTTTAGCATGCTATATTGGTCCATTCAACAGTATTGTGTCAAAAATTTCTGAATCTTTATTGTCAAACAACTCTTCAATACTCTGATATTCTAGGCTCCGAACCTCTAGTTCTTCTACATCTTTCTCAGTGAGGACAAGTAGCCTACATGGTCAGTTGACAAGTGGTCCAAGGATTCTGTCTTAGTTGGCCACTTCTGCACAGTCCTGGGCTTTCACTTTCCAATGCACATAATAAAAAAATTACCTAAATCCATGTGCATTTGCTTCTATATTATTTTTTGTTCCCTATCAACCATGCATATTTCACAATGGAAACATCTCCCATATGTCCATATTGTACCCTTCATCTTTAGCTGTTGATCTTTCTCCATGTTTAAATCACCCATCCTCATTCTATGCTATGCTGCCTCCTTATTCTCCTTACAATTTCAAGCTATGAATTGAATTATGACCATTGATCTAAATCCACTTTGATATGGACCATTGAACTATTCTCTTGTCTACCCATTTCCACTGCTTTTCCCTTAAAATTCGAGTGTGCATGTTTAACTAGTGGAATGATTTCAAATCGTAGATCTATTTCAGATCAAATCTGCACCCTCCATTTCATATGCCCTTTAACTTCATTCCGCGATATTACCAAGTTTCTTCTTCATTGCTTCTTTAATCAATGGAATAAGTATTAGCCGTATATATTAATCATATCTTCATCTAAGCCGTTGAACAACGCGATCCCTACCACATTCCGCTGAGCCCCAAGACTTCATTCATCCATGCACTTTTCAATTGTAGAATTATTACTGATTGTAGATATGGATTTGGATTTTATCTGAGCCATAAAAAAATGAGGCCCCTACCCAATTCCATAGATTTCCAACATAACTTACCCCACACTTGTTGACACAGCAGAATATATTAGAACCGTAGATCAAAAACCTCTTTAAATCTCCGTCGTTCAGTATTTCTGGGCCTACCAAATTTCGCCACTCTCAGAAGTTTATTTTTTTGAGCATGTTCCTATGGCGGAATTGATATCCAACGTCGGTCTTTTTTACCTTCAGATCTCCACCGTTGAAATGTGCAGTATCTAAACAATTCCATTGACTTTAAAACTTTATTTCATCTTGCAAGTTCAACTAGCTGAATTCACCTCCGCCGTAGATCTCCTTCATCCTCCGATTCCCACCATTGAAAAATGAGGGACCTACATAATTCTGCTAATATTAAAATTTTATTCGTCCTTGCATGTTCAACCAACGAAACTTTTGATGGCCGCATATCTATCTCCACCTGTTGATGTGACGGCTAATCTCACCTACAAGTTCACACCATTCCGCAGGTAATGAAAATTTATTTAAAACATGCATCTTACCTCTACGGATTTACCTGTAGCTGTTGATCTTCCTCGCTGTAGATCTACACTATTGATTTTTTCCATAACATAACTCTGAAGTGGATTTTTCATACTCAACTTATTTCCAAGGTCGTATTTTAGAATTTTCTGCACATTTTTATTTCAAACCTAGGAATAAATCCTTCAAAACTTTAAGAACCCCTTTCTACATACCTCTAGGTCACATGGTACCAATTTTTTTTAGACCTCTCCTTTCATCTTCTCTAGTTTGAACCCTTCCAACTCATTAGCCCAAAAATTGTGCTAACAACTGGCTCCAATTGGGGATGTTATCCTCCCTGCGAGGTAGCAAAGAACCCACAGACCGGTGCCTGGATTTCAAAACCTCAAATCTTCACACATGTTTTTTTTTTAATATAAAAATAAAAATAAAGATAAGGAAACACGCCTACCCCTCAATATCTTAGGGCCTTCTCTTCGGGCTTCAAATCTCTTAGCTCACCATCTATACAGATTCAAATGTAAAGAAATATATATAGTCTATGGTACAAAAATTAGCTTCTATCCTCAAGATAGGTAATGTTTTATGAATCTTCCATTTACAGGGCCTCCTTTCAACTGAGATCCATCTTGATGCTGCAAAATGAATGAATCATCTCCTCTGTATGCTGCTATGATGTAGGGACCTACCCACATATGATCAAATTTTCCATGCTTGTCTTCCCTAGGAGCATGCTGGTTTTTCTCTATATTTTGTTTGAGTATCGTATATGTTGTACACAGATTTCATGCCTTCAACACCTTATTTAGTACTTGCCTAAATCAATACTCAATTCAAGGTCTTATTTAGTACTTGCATAAACCAATACACATATTTTCAATTGTTTGTTTATCTATTATGTTTGAAAATTTTGATTTATGTAGTGTTAATCAGTAATCATTTTTTCAAATGGAAATTTTTTGAATGACATCTTCTTGGGTGGTCCAAGCCATTTATTTATTGATTTGTTTCCTATTGGCATTTAATAGTTCATATACGATTTACATTAAATTTCAACTTCTAGAATAGCTCTTGATCCAATCCCTCACGAGTGCTTGAAGACAATCATTTTGTTTAAGATGACTTTATGGGCTCATTCTTTCAACAACAAGGATTATCATTTTGGCTCATTCACATGTTGTTATTTTACGCTTTGTTTGATTTAATACCACAATTTAATACATAAACAAATTGTTAGTTCTTGGTGTAAATTTCTTGATTTTGCTTGCGATCCTATTTTGTATTCTCTTTATTTTCTAAATTCAGTTACTTTTATTTTGCTTTCGGTTCTCGTGCATAGTTTTTTTTAACGGAAATGAGTAGAGTTTTTATATTATTAAAAATCCCAAATGCAGAAGCATTGGGTAGAGTAGATTCAATCCTTCAAGGTAGGTAAGAAGTTTACTTCAAACATCACTAGATAGCTAGTCTGTTCCATATTGTATGTAACCTGGAAACAAGAGTTCTAACTATGGCCTTAATAGCTATAAGTCGAAATATATAGACAAAATGTCCTAAAAGCAGACAAAAAACATCTCCTAGAACCTAATTATTTTCCTAGAGAGGTCCTTGCACCAGTGCCATCAGTAGTGTTATGGTTGGCTTCCACATCTTTATGAACTTAGGCTTTAAAGACCATCATTCATAGTTGAATTTCCACTTGAATATGTCTGTCCGAGAGCCCCTGAATGGCTTGAGCATGCTCATGTTAGTGGATTTCCGTAGTTGCCGCTTGTTCCATTTGACCCACTTTGGTTTTGTGGATGACTTCCTCCACTTGCTCTAGACGCTCTTTCGTCTCATCTCTGAATCGACACAATTGATGCTTCTGATCCTTCACTCCTTCCTTTACCCTACGCATACGACGACTTATGGCTTCCATTTCATGTTTCAAGCAACAATCATGACTGTCATCGCAAGAGTCCATACCTTTTAACCCATAGACTGAGTGTAGAGCCTCTTTTAAACCACAAACTTATTGCAAAGCGTGTTGTTGCAGGATAATTAATAGAGCACGGTTCAAGGTGATAGGTACAACGAGCCTGTTCTTACCTCCATTCAATATAAACAGAAGGACACATGCACCGGAATGATTATCGGTCTCCCAAATCCAATCACACACTTCCATGATGAGGTTTGTAATCATTGGAGCATGTTTCAAATCTCCCAAATCTTTGCTTCTCTCATCTAAATCTCCTGTGGCATCATAAAAAATGTAGAATAAAGTATTGTCCATACATAGTGGTCGTTGCAGGATCAGAGCTCCGGGAAAATCCATCATCTCCGCACACTCTGAAGGCACGTTCCTCCCAACTCATTCCACATTAAAACAAAATTTGTACTGCCACCTTTGTGGGATGAGCCTCCACATGCAGGTAAGACCACCACGTGACATGGGAAGGTCACGAATCCCCTTAGGGAAGTGGGTCCCACTTGAAAACATGCTCATTTAGCAAGCTGTCATTTGGTTCCAAGGACACCACTCGGTTTGCGACGTGATCAACTTCCCTGTTGTTGCTATAGAGCACATGAAAATAATGAAGCTTTTGGAATTTAGAAGCTAAGTCTGGAATTCTTAGAACCATTTGTTTTAACTGGATGTCTTTCGGGATGGAGTTTCTTACCATGAGACCAATGAGACTTTGTGAGTCTCCTATTATCCTTTTTGCATTATTCCTTTTTTCCTGAGTTGTTGTAGTCCTTGAAGAAGTGCCAAAGCTTCCGCTTGGTTATTAGTAACACTACCTAATCCCCAAGAATACCGGAAATCGATTAAACCATCGAGACCAAAGATAATCCCTCCCCCTCCCGTCACCCCTTTGTTCTCATACATAATTATTAATAAAAAAAATCATAAACAACAAAAACCCCTAAAAACTAAATATTTAAATAGTCAGAAGAAAAAAATTCACGCTCACGATTTGTTTCTGACAAAAGTTTGGCCCTTTGGCCCTTGTGTTTGAGAAGTAGCCACATCCCATCCAAAACCAGTTAAACATATAAAGTGATAATGATGGCCCAAAAAGGACACCCCTTGCTCCACATCTTTTCATAAAATATTATGAAGCACCATCGAAAAATCCTACATGGATAGAATCAAAGAAAACATGAGGAAAACATGGTAAGTCTATTTTATTATTTGTGGAACTAGATTGTTCCCGTTAAGAGCCAATGCTAGAATAAATCATCCAATGGACATTAGGAACAACAAAATCAAACAAGACCTTGTACTTTATATTAAACAATGATTTAAAAAGTCCATAAACATCAATTGTACATTAAGCTCATTAAAATTTGTAGTCAATCAACCCAATTCATTCTTTCCTTTCATAATTTTGTTTCAATTTAATTACTTAAAAAATAAGACCATATATTTCTCTATAAATTGAAATCAAATCATGGTTAAGCTTTCATTATTTTAGGCTCATTGAAATTTGTAGTGAAGCATATCCCCAATACATCATTTTATTTCATACCTTTGTTTCAATTTAATTACCTAAAAGATAAGCCCATAAACACTATGGTTTGTTTCTCTATAAATTGAAATTGAACCATGATTAAGTCATAATTATTATGTAGAGAGTTGTAATAAGCCCATAAAGTCATAATTATTATGTAGAGATTTGTAACAAGCTCTGATAGCGATGGGAGGGTAGGGTTTCAAAGGAGAGGGGAGCCTGTATGGCCTGTTGGCCATGACCTTGTCAGTGGCTAGGCTACGCTGGGAGGGAGACCCTCTTTTGGGTCCCAGGAAGAGGATCTCTTATCACATTTTCTTTTGTTTCGCTGGAGAAGGGTTCGATCAAATGGTTGGGTTTTTACTTGCTGGTAATTTCCAGGTTTTACTACCTACTTTTAACTATTTTACTGACACGATGGAAGGCAGTGAGCAGACCGATTATTCCAGCGATCATTTGGAAGAAGGAGACATCTGGGTTTTGATAGGTGGAAGAGGTTTTGATGAGGTGGAGGCTCCCCACCTCCTTAGGCTGAAGGATTTGTTGTGGATTTATTTTCTGCTTTTCACCCTGAGGTGGGCTTCTCCCCTTTAGGTTTTCTGCTTTCCTCCCCATCACCCTTTCAGTTCCCTAAAGGTTCTCAGCAGTTTGTGGGAGAGGGCTCAGCCATAGATTCTTTGAGAAGACAGCGGTGGAGTGAGGCCACAGATTTCATCCCCTTGTCGGCTGGTCTTGGAGTTGGTGGTCAGCAGATCGAGCATGTTGGGGTTTTAGGTGGTGTGGCCTCTAGACCTAGTTCAGTGGTTGATTTGAGAGGGGTTTGGGAACCCTTAGGGCATACTAGCTACGAGCCTTTGAGGGAGGAAGAGTAAGGTTCCCTTTCTTGTTTCGTCGGACCCCTCGAACAATAGGGCTGCACTAGCCCAGGGTGGGAAGGGGCTTTTGGTTCAGGCTCTGACAGTAAAGCCGGAGTTAGGGTTGGAGGCAGGGGTGCCAACAAGAGGAGCCGCAAAAATTGGATTAAGTCAAAACTGTTTGGTTACAGTTATGCTTTTGGAGAGGACATTGGATTGAATCAAGTTCTTCAAATGTCTAACTAGAATTTGGTGGGGCAAGTCTTGGGCCGAGCTTTCTCTTTGCAGACTATGGTGCAATGGGCGACGACTAGCTGGATGGATTCTCTGTGCTTGGCCCTCACTAGAGGGTGGTTTGCTTTCAACTTTTTGCAACCTGAGCATATTCAGTGGGTTTTAAATCACAATTGGACCTTGGATCACACACCTATGTTACTCAAATCATGGCATCCCCTCTTTGATGCTAGTAGGGAACGAGTAGACATAGTTCCTTTGTGGGTTTGACTTCCAGGGCTCTCACTTCATTACTGACTGAAGAAACATCTTCAAAACATTGGGAAAATCTTGGGGACTTTCTTAGAAGCATACCTCTCCTTCATGGAGACTAAACAACTGAAAGTAGCTAGGATCTTGGCCAGCTTAAATGTTCATGAAGGATTAGCTGAAGATATGAATTTGAGTTGGGGTCCTGTTGGCCCGATTTTCTGAATCTAGGCCAATAAGGAGGTTTTGTCCACACAATCAGCTTAAAGCAGCGTCCGATGTGTTTGGATTAACAAAACCTCGCAGGTTATGGTCCTGCTACCAGCTAGTTTGTCTCTTAAGGAGAACTTAAAACCAGCAAAAATCTAACCTATTCTAATATTTACTTTACCTAAATGATTAAATTAAACTATCTAAACTGTCCTATGGTTGCTTTCTTAAGGAAAGACTTTTGATTTTGGGAAGTTTTCTGAATATAAAACTTTTACAAAGAATGAAATCGATTTGACAGTTGTTAATTAAACTACTTCAAAAATAAAATTTAATCTAAACTATTCTATATGTCCTATCTCAGCTGAGAGCATATTTGAAGATTATATTAACTATTAATCAGTAAAGATGAACAGAAAGGCTAAAACATAATTCAAATAGACATATTTGAACCACGATAAATAAGTCAATCTGTTATATGACAACAGAAAATAAAAATAACTGCAAATAAGCAAATTAATTTTAACTTTCTGAAATTGATTAACAATTAATTATCAAGATAGCTATTTGAATTTAAGATAATATCTATTTAAAAATCACTATCAACATACAAATGAAATTTTAAACAGACAGAAGAGTATATCATTATAACTTAAGTTTACAGTAAAAATACTAATAAGCATAATCATAATGAGGTGTTTATTCAAAATACTATCTTGAGCTGATAAAGTGAGAAATGTAATTAAACACCAGTATATCAAAGCACACTGTGTTAATACAAAGACAGAAGATAATATGCTGAAATATATATATAATAATCCAAAACAAAAATACCAAAAATGATATCAGTCTATGGATGTCTAGTGGTATTCACATCCAAAGGTTCAACTTCAGAGATAAACAAAACACCAGCAACAAAGTATAATTCCAGTAAATTTTCTTCCAACACTCCATCCCTTGTTTATCAAAATCTCTACCTTATATAACACTACGATTCAGTTTCCCCTATTAATGTTGCATGCAACATTATAGGCTTCATCTAACTGAAAGAGCATCTCATCTCTCATATCACGCCTATCACTATAAAACAGAAAACGACTAGCCTGAGTCGAGGTACTTTAGAAAATTCTTATCCATTAATGAAACTCCAGCTCGTAACCAATAGCCACATCTCGATGCCAGAATATTAACCACGTCCTGAAATTCTAAAGAGGAATGATGACAAAACTACCTGCATTGAATTCAATTGAAGCATCTTATTAAAATCAATTAAAACATAGGTAACAAAATAAACTTGAAATTTAAATGCATGCCTGTTAAATCTCCGATTTTACAGGCATACGAAAAAAAATGATCATTACCTATTTTGCAGCGACATAAGAAATGAGAAAAATCATCGAGTTTTATTCTGAAGAGCGACTACTCTTCGAGCTTCTACTAGTTTAGCCTTTAACCTGATAATCTTAATGTTTTGCTTTTCAATTCGTTTAAGCAATAGCTGGTTTGTAACTATGATTGACTTCTTTGATTTTTTGTACTGATTCTTCTTAGCTCTCATCTCTTTCTATCTATCAATCCATTCCAGCAATTCTTTTCTAAAGGTTCTATTTTCCTCCTCTAATAAGGCTGTATTAGATAGACAATGCTTCAGTTTACCCTTGAACTCCGTAATTTTATCCTGGAATGCATTATATTGTGTATGCTGTAGAGTCTCATCTTCATTTGTTACCCGAGGAGAGATAGGGCTGTCAATATACTGACTAGACGATGGTTCAGGGTCTGCAATACCTGTGTCTACACCTGGTTGAGTAACCTCGGCCTTGCCCAATTCTACATCATTAACCTGTACGAAAGTAGGATTATTTACATTAATTGTATCGGGGATAGATGATGGGGTGTCATCTTCAATATTAACGACTGCAGGCTTAGAAGCCTGTTGATTAACCTTATGACCTGAAATCGTATGGATACTGTGCATGCTCCTTGTAACCCTTCTTGAAAACGATAGATTTTCAAAACCAAGCCCTTATTTATCACAACAAATCTGAGCAAGATGATCTAATCTATGCATAGATTTTCTGTTATATTCATCAGGTTTATTTGTTTCAAATGGATTTTTACATTCAACGTTATTATCAGTTTTACCTTTGGTTAATCCTTCTTCTATTTATGCAGGGGTGCTATCACTTTTACCAGATAAGGGTTGATCCAAAACTGCTTTAGAGTTGCAAGGAACTGAATCCCTGTCATCATTCTTATTAATCCCATTGTTTATGGGTATGCTGACTTCCTCGAATCCTTTTACCTCTGATATAGTTTCAGAAGTACTATTAACCCTAGAATTTATGGCTTTTCGTTTCTTACGAATTCATGGGGATGGATTTGGCCAATGCTGCATCGGCCCCAACTAACAGTTGTCTAAAAAACTATCCCAAGACTTGCCATTTGCAGATAATTGAAATTGCAATATAATTTTTATCAACCCGTGGTGGAAAAGACTCCTGTCGGGGTTACTAAAATTTCTAACAGTCTGTGACATTTTCTTTAGACTTTGCCATAAATAGAAAGGCAAATTAAGCTTGTAACCCCATAATGCTAACAACAATCGTAAATGGTATAAGTGCAAATGGGAGTAACGTCCGTCACAGGACATGTACCTTACAATTATTTCATAATAAACTCTCCATTCGGGCTTCATAAATTTAACAGGGACGCCTATCTTCAGCTTCGTATCATCCGGCAATGGCATTAACAGAGCCAAGCATTTCTTCTTATTAACCATGATGCCCTTAAACCAGTGTTCTCCAACCTGCGGAAGCTTAGTGGCTTCTGCAATCTTATCTTCATTGATAATAAACTCAAAACCCCCAATTTGCACCCTGTCATCGTTAAAATTCATGGCGAACAGTTTAGTAATTTCTGCATGGTGGCCATCGAAACTTCTAAAGAAATGCCCCCATCCCATTTTCTCGAATAGCATAGCAACCTTCTGGTCAGCTTCAATAAGTTCAGAACCAAAGATTTCATAACGGTTCAGAGGAGACATGGTTTCTTCTACGCTCTCCTGGCCTCGAACTGAAATGAACGGAGAGGTGAACATAGAGGGAATAGGTACCCATATGAAAGACATGATGGGGAAGACTTCGCATGCTTTGGATTTGACAGACATGAGATCTTTGAACCTGCCATTTTTAGCTGAATTCTAAGCAATGTTGAGCACTGCAACTTCACTTTATATCATGATTCATGCAGGTTTATCTACGTTTAACCACAACTAGCAGTGATAACCACCAAATTGGAGAACCAGAGATATTGTGATTGACAGATCATAATTTCAACCATTGATTATGGACAGTGGCTAATTATGAACAAGTACGTCGACGTTAATTTGGAAATGACTATCAACATTTAACACTGTCATTACAATGTATTCATATTTTTACAGTTGTTGTTTTATCAAGAGGTATAAGCCACGTTCTCATGCCAACTCATCGATCCAAGTGATAACCGTTTACCAATATTGACAAATGGCTCTTTGTACATTTAGTCAATCTTAATAGTCATCTCCAATTTAATTGTGATACGTGCTGGCATGCAAGGTGATGAAATCGCACACTCTAATGTTAACATAGCTTGATTTTATATCTATGCTACGTATATACAAAGACTTAGTTTAAACCTTTCAAACATCCTATTGATAAATATCTAATCATTAGATTGATAGGATATTTAAATGATAAAACTATCATAAGTGAAACTTTCCTATATAAAATCGTTTATTCATTAACTATAATATTTACAAAAATCATTGTATGGTATTACATATAATATCAACTTTAAAAATCACTTTTAGTTTTATGAACTTAGGGCTAGTAATACCTTACTCAACACAAAATGTGTTATATTGATTTTCTCTTGGCAAACTATTTCAAATTTCTTAAGCCACATGAATTTATCTTGATGATTAAATAAATTCGTGAAAATTTATGAGACTTACTGACAGTTGTTAAATGCCAAGTTTATGAGCATGTCTGCATCAACTTCTCAAATGATATTTTACCTTTCTTTGATTAAGAGTACCTTCAGAATCAAAGATTCTAAAGGTGCTCTTTCATAATTTTTCAATGATGAATCATAGAAAGAGCTGATCACTCTTCATCTTATTGAGAAATGAAGAGGTTGTTGCTAGCTGCCAACAAATGGCAACAACCTGGACAAACCAGTTATCTTTGCTTATACAAAATGATAAAAACGAAATCTTAAAACCTGTTAAAAACAATCAAAAATTCCTTATCCATATCAAACCATTATTTACTCATATCCATAAGTATAACTCAGAAATATTCCATCTTTTGAAACAGAGATTTGATCAAGGATAAACTTACAAATATCTTAGTCGAAACAAGTACTTCTTAGTAAGGATAACCTATACCATCAGCATAGAGTACAGAAATCTGCTCCTCTGAAAACTTTCTAGAATCTGTTCCATAGCATAATAATTTTCTTTTGTTTGCTTTTGCTTTTCTTTTAAAACAATAATTCTGCCTGAAGACTACTATCTGGGTATGATATCCCAATGTGATAGTATCATTCACGAGAGCTGTCTGAAGTAAGCAAGCCGGCTCGTGATGAGACCTCTTGTCTTTTAATTTTTTTAAATCAAAAGCCATCACCCTGGTAATCAGAAATGAAGTTATTCCAGACAACACTGATGATCATGATTAGGCCGGCTCGTGATGAGACCTCCTATTCTTCAGTCAAAATTACGTTTTTATTGCAATTTTATTTTATCTTTTAATTTTTTATAAAATGAGAGATCATTACCCAGCATGGTAACCAAACGGTAATGTCAGTCATTAATATCACCAAAAAATGAATCAGCTGGCTCTTGATGAGACCCCTTATCTTTCGGTTTTTAGACCAAAAGCCATTACTAGTTTCCTAATAATGTCATACCAGTGATATTTGTGATTCTGATCGGACCGGCTCATTACTGAGACCTTCCGTCTCTCACTTTAACTTTTAATTGATTGGAACAAATGCTAGACAGTTCTCAAATGATAAAAACTTTTCTAAGACTGATGATAGAGATCTGTAAAAGTTTTTCAAAAGTACAAGCTTCGAAGAAGACATTTAATAAGCTTTCCCTATTTTTAAGAAAATAACAAGATGAAGAATAATCTGAGAAACACTTAAAAATAAAAACAATGAAGGTTTTTTGCAAATTTAAGAAATTTTGATCATCCTGAACAATTTTTTTTAAAAGATTTCAGTCTAATATCATAATTTTTCAGGCTGATGAGAAAACTGATTTTATTTATTTACATTGATTACAACATGCTAATTACATATTTTTGACTGACTGACTGGTTATATACAAAAAATTTAACAATCTGAAATATTTGACTCTGACAGAAAATTGATTAACATAACAGTCTGCTAGTTTATATATAGAAAGATAAATTTATTTACAGACAGCAAGTAAATGATATACATTTTTAGACATAAAATATTAATAGAAATATTTTTTAAGAACCAGTCCATTCACGGGGAATGTTTCGGACTGTCCTTCAAGTGTTTGCAATCGAAAGGTACTTGGACCTATTTTTTCAGAAATAACAAAGGGACCTAACCACAGTTTCTGAAACTTAGTATGATCTCCCTTATCTTCGTGAGCTTTATCCCATTTTAAAAATAGGTCTCCTACCTAAAATTCTCGATCAGAACTGAAAGATTGGTCAAACCAAGATTTCACAATCTGTTGATGTTTCGTAAAGCGTTGTTTTGACTTATCTCTTTCTTCTTCCAATTTTAACAATGTGTTAATTCTTTTTTCCATTGCTGGGCATTCTTCATCTTGGACAGACTGAGCTAGCTGTAATGAAGGTAAGAACAGATTTGGTGGTAAAATGGCTTCAGTTCTGTATACTAAGAATAATGGTGAATTACCTATTGCAGCTTTCGGAGTCACTCTGTCTGCCCAAAGGGCATTGACCAATTCTGTATGCCAGTTACGATGATGAACTGAAATAGTTCTTTTGAGAATTTTCAATAAATTTTTGTTTGTTGATTCAGCTAGACCATTCCCATGAGGATGGTAATTAGCTGAATATCTGATTCTTATTCCCTTCTCTAAAGCAAACTGAGTTAACTCGATTGATGAAAAATATGATGCATTATAAAAAACGAGAGAATCAGGAATACCAAATCTTGTTATGATAAAGAATTCCAGGAATAGTATAACCTGATTGGTATTTACAGTTTTCAATGGTGCAGCTTCAGCCCAACGGGTGAAATAATCAGTTGCAGTAATTATATATTTGTGTTGCATAGATGAGGGAGGATTTATTGGACCTACTATATCGATACCCCATTGCTGAAAGGGTCTTTCAGCTGAAACAGGTTGTAAAGGAAAAGCAGGTTTTTTCACTCTTCCTGCAGCAAGTTGACACTCTTGGCATTTTCTGACAAAGGTATAGGAATCTCGAAACAAGGTAGGCCAATAATAACCAGCCCTGAGAATTTTGTGAGCAGTGGTATCTCCACCAAAATGACCTCCTGCTGGCCCAGAATGTAATTCTTTCAGAATTACTTCTGTTTCATCTTTATCTAGACATCGAAGGTATACTCCATCTAAATTTCTCCGAAAGAGGATATTATCGATTAATAAGTACGGAGCAGACTTCAATCTGAGTGCTCTTTTCTTCTTTGGTTCTAAGTAATCGGGGGCAGCCCCTGTTTCCAAAAGTATCCGTATGTCTGTGTACCAGGAATCTTGAGGTGGTGGATAAAAATAAATTTCCCTGGTAAATAAAGCTTCATCGATGACAGTTTCAGCTTTATCATTAGGTAAATGAGCAGCTTCAGCAGCTAATTTACATAGCCCTTGGCCTTTGACTATCATTGAGGGTTTAATTTCTAAGTCATATTCTTGAAGAGCTGTCATCCAAGGTGCCCTCTTTTCTCTTAAGTCTTTTTGAACCAACAAGTTCCTGACTGAGGAATAAGGGACAATTATTTTCGTTTTAGATTTCAGCAAGTAAGGACGAAAATGTTTAACAGCTTTGAAAATAGCAAAGGCTTGTTTATCAACTTCATGGTAATTAAGTTCAACACCTTTGAAATTTGAACTCATGAAGGAGATTGGGACTTCATTATTCTGTTGATTTAATTGGGTTAGAACTGCTGCATATGAAATATCAGAAGCAAAAGTATATAATATGAAATCCTTATTAAAATCTGGACTTAAGAGGCTAGGAGCTTCTGAAATAGCTTCTAAAATCTTCTGAAATGATTCCTTTTCAGTTTGTCCCCAATTAAAAACAACATATTTTTTAATCATTTTCTGCAAAGGACGAATGATCTCGGAGAAACTGGGAATGAATCTCCTAACAAAATTTATTTTACCTAGAAATGACTGCATTGCTTTCTTGCTAGAAGGATAAATTATTTTTGAAATGGCTTGGGTTCTTTCGGGATCAATCATGATTCCGTTCTTTGAAACAACACAACCCAATAAGATAACTTCTGAAACAGCAAATATTGTCTTTTTGGGATTTAAAGATATTCCAAATTTTCTACATCGTTCAAACACTTTTCTAAGATGATTAAGATGATCAGGTCGATGTTTAGAGCACACAGTAACGTCATCCAAGTAGACAACGACTGAATGATTTCTTAGGCCTCTGAAAGAAATATCCATTGCTCGTTGAAAGGTTGCTCCTGCATTGACTAACCCAAAGGGCATCTTACGGTAGGCATATGTTCCCCATGGAGTTCTAAAAGTAGTTTTCAATTGATCATCTGGGGAAACCAATATATGGTTGTACCCTGAGAAACCGTCAAGGAGAGACAGTATCTCAGACCCGGACACCTTTTGAAGAATTTGTTCCATGGGAGGAATAGGGTAATTATCTTTTTCAAAAGCTTTATTTAAATTTCTAAAATCTACACATAATCTAATATCCCCATTTTTCTTTCTAATTGGAACTAAGTTTGCTACCCATTGAGTATGTCTGATGGGGAAAATAATCTTGGCAGCTAACAATTTATTCAGTTGCTTTTTGATTGTTGGTTCTAATGATGGGTGATATTTCCTTAACTTCTGTTGAAAAGGCTTTGACTCTTGTTTAATTGGAATTATATGTTGCATGACTTGGGTATTGAATGTTTTCAGATCATCATATGTCCAAGCAAAGACATCTTTAAATTGATTAAACAATTTTATGAAAGCTGTTTTTTCTACAGTATTACAATCTATTCCAAGGTTTACAGTTTGGGGGTTTAGTTCTGTTCCTAAATTGATGGTTTCATATCTCATGCAAGAGCTGTTTGTTTTACAATTAGGAACAGACCTAAAATTATCCTGCAAATCAAAAAACTTTTCTAATCTAAGTACTGAATTAGGAACTGGTTTTACCTGTTCAAAGGCTTTTTCAACTGATCAGAAATCATTTATTACCGAGAAATCCCGCATATTTTCGTCATGAGTGACTTCATCTATTTCCGAATCTTTAAAGGTATCCTCATTCATCAAAAAATTCAGTACCTGCGTATCATTGTCAAACACATGCCAGTTAAAAATATTATCAGGTATGGAAGGCCTAAAAATCAATTCAATAGAAAAGAAATCTGAAGTAAGATTTTCTGAAGGAATTAACTTTGATGCTACATTTGCCAGCAAATCTGCTTCTTGATTTTGACTTCTAGGAATAGAATTTATGTTAAATGCATCAAAATGTAAAATAAGGTTCCATACCTCTTTCTGATAACTCTGTAAATGTTCAGATAAACAATGAATGGAGTTACTCACCTGTCTGACAATGATTTCTGAATCTCCATAAACAATTAACTCTTTGATGCCCAAATCAATTGCTTTTTTCAAACCTTGTATTAAAGCTTCATATTCGACTGTATTGTTTGTACAACTAAATTCCATTCTACAAGCTATACAGATTTTATGTCCTTGAGGATCCATCAGTAAACAACCAGCTCCTGCTCCTTCTTTAGACTTCGCACCGTCAAAGTATACAGTCCAAATAGAGCTGTGTACAATTACCTTACTCTCTATGATATTTACAATATTTACATTATCTACATGATTTATGGTTTCCTTGAGTGAAGAGTTAGGAAAAACAGATGTTACATTACAAATTTCAGATTGCTGATTATTTTCAGAAAGGGCAGAATTTTCAGCTCTAAAATTACCAAATCCTAATTCATACATGTAATTCCCCATAATACAATCTGAAAATAAAACAGGTTCACTAGGATCATGCAGTTCGGTGACAGTATGTTTCATATACCTTTCTCTATTTATCTTAATCTGATTTGACTTTGCATTCTTAGGTAACCACAATGTTGACCAATCAGTGGCAAAGAAACCGTTCAGTTGTTGGGACCAATCCCTACTTAAGAACAACCCATATGCATCTGGGATATCGGCAACAACAATATCTATAATTTGATAAACCGAAGGATTGCAAGCAATTCTGGCTAAGA
Source organism: Pseudotsuga menziesii (assembly GCA_001517045.1). Lineage (NCBI taxonomy): Eukaryota > Viridiplantae > Streptophyta > Pinopsida > Pinales > Pinaceae > Pseudotsuga > Pseudotsuga menziesii. The sequence goes on along the minus strand of LPNX010638579.1, from coordinate 93,617 downwards.
CATCTTTCATTTCTCCTACAACCTTTACATTTGTCCTATCCAACTGAGTTATTTGAGAATTTGATGGGACAAATTTTCCATTCAATTTCTTGCATACAGATAAAGGCATGACATTGGAGGATGCTCCGAAATCTACCATGCAATTATGGACATTCCTATTGAAAATTTCAAAGGTAAGTAAGAATGGAGGTGTGGTTGACTTAGAATTCTTACCTATCAGCGAAGCTTTGTCAACTGTTGCTTTCCCTTTTTTAGTTGTTGTTGGATCATTATTAGAATTATTTGCAGCAACATTTTGTTTTGTATTGGGAATAATTGAACTTACCGCAGGATTTATAACATGACTATTAGGCATTGGATAGATTTGAAGAAGATCGTACATACTGATGTTTGCACGAGTCTTCTTTAAATCTTCAATGATATCATATTATAAATCTAATTTAGGAGCATTTTGAATGGTTTGAGTACCTTTGGTTGTTTGAGTTTGTTTTCCGGATTGAGCCTGTTTATTCGGTTGTGAATTATTGTTTTCATTATTGGTAGTAGAACTGGAAGCACCAGGAGTATTTACAAATCCTCTACTGCGAGTATTATATACATGTTGTCCTATAGGTGGACTTTTAGCCTCATGTTCCTTCACAAGACTATCCCAGAAATGACCGTTAACTTGTTGAGGTTCTTCTGTTTCTTCATCATTTTTTGATTCCTCTTCTTCTTCATTTTCATTCATCTCTTGACTAGAAGGAGACTCAGATAAAGATAGAACAGCTCGAATTGTATTAAATATCTCTTCATTTGCAGCTATGTCAGGGGGCTCATTCTTATTATTTGCATTCGGGTTTTGTCTAAATTGATTTATGAAATAACCCCTAGAAGGAGAAGCTTCAGAATTAATCTTTTTTAACCCTATAACTTCATTGGTTAATGTTCGAATAGCGTTTTGCAGTTGTTCTACATCGAATGCTTTGTCTTTATCTGAATTGGATTTTTCAGTCTTCCTATGAGGAAAAGAATCAGATTTCCCACTTCTATCTGGTTCATAGGACGTGGAATCCTTCTCGACTTTAATGGCTTCCTCAAAAGTTTCTATTAATGTTGTTTTTCCAGCTCTCTTTACAAACATCCCAGAATACTTAGGTAAGGCTGATGTATAATTTTCAATAATTATGTCTTCCGGAGGTTGAGAAGCAATTGGAATTTTGTTTTTTAATGTGAGAAACCTTTGATTGAAATCTTTGATTCTTTCTTTAGTCTCCATTTTAATTCTAGATAAATTTAGAGCTAAAAGAGCGGGTGTTTTATCTTTCCCGAATTTATCTAGAAAAGCTTTATTAAATTCCCCCCAATTTGTGATAGATCCTTGTACTAACGAAAAATACCAGGTGGAAGCTCTTCCTTCAAAAGTTAGAGGAAATAATTGACAAACTACATCTTCATGCTGCACGTTCAAAGTTTGAACAACCAACATGAATTTGTCAATATGTACCTCTGCAGGTTCCTTGTCATCTGGATTAAACTTAGGGAAGAGTTTATCTGAATGTTTAGGTAAAGGATGCTGTACTCCAGGGATTGCTATAGCAGCTGTCCTTAGCCAAGAAAGCTGTGGGTTGGGTGGATTAGGTGGATTAGGTGGAGGATTACCTCCTCCTCCTACATTTCCTCCCATTGGACTTCCTTGAGAACTCGAGGAACTTCCTGAATTGGAAGGTCTTGGACTATCAGGTGGTGACTCAGGAGGAGAAGGTGGCTGATCAGAACCACTACCTGCAATTAGCCTCCTAGCAGTATTAGTTTGTGTAATCTGCCTTTGATGTCTTTCAACCTAATGATGGGGAGTACTACCAGTTATCTCCAAATCTTGCGTAACTATGGTCAATTGTGGATTATGTCGCTACTGTCTAGGTAGACCATAATATATTGGAGAAATACCAAGCTGATTAGCGTATGCTCTAGTAAGAATATGTCTAGATTCTTTAAGAGTTTGAGCACTTTGTGCGGGAGTAAAGGGAGAAGTGACAGGATCACGTTCAAGGACATTCCTAACAGTTTCTATAAAAGGTGATCTACTGCCTTCTAGATGTTGTTGGCTGATTAGAAATGTTTCATTAGTTTCACCTGCCATTACTCATTGACAGGCCCTCCTTCTAGCGCCATTTGTTGGCCTGATTTTTTGAATCTAGGCCAATAAGGATGTTTTGTCCACACAATCAGCTTAAAGCAGCGTCCGGTGTGTTTGGATTAACAAAACCTCGCAGGTTATGGTCCTGCTACCAACTAGTTTGTCTCTTAAGGAGAACTTAAAACCAACAAAAATCTAACCTATTCTAATATTTACTTTACCTAAATGATTAAATTAAACTATCTAAACCGTCCTATGGTTTCTTTCTTGAGGAAAGACTTTTGATTTTGGGAAGTTTTCTGAATATAAAACTTTTACAAAGAATGAAATCGATTTGACAGTTGTTAATTAAACTACTTCAAAAATAAAATTTATTCTAAACTATTCTATATGTCCTATCTCAGGTGA
>LPNX010638579.1:44739-91059 GCA_001517045.1 Pseudotsuga menziesii | reverse complement strand
TACGATTCAGTTTCCCCTATTAATGTTGCATGCAACATTATAGGCTTCATCTAACTGAAAGAGCATCTCATCTCTCATATCACGCCTATCACTATAAAACAGAAAATGACAAGCCTGAGTCGAGGTACTTTAGAAGATTCTTATCCATTAATGAAACTCCAGCTCGTAACCAATAGCCACATATCGATGCCAGAATATTAACCACGTCCTGAAATTCTGAAGAGGAATGATGACAAAACTACCTGCATTGAATTCAATTGAAGCATCTTATTAAAATCAATTAAAACATAGGTAACAAAATAAACTTGAAATTTAAATGCATGCCTGTTAAATCTCCGATTTTACAGGCATGCGAAACAAAATGATCATTACCTGTTTTGCAGCGACATAAGAAATGAGAAAAATCATCAAGTTTTATTCTGAAGAGCGACTACTCTTCGAGCTTCTACTACTTTAGCCTTTAACCTGATAATCTTAATGTTTTGCTTTTCAATTCGTTTAAGCAATAGCTGGTTTGTACCTATGATTGACTTCTTTGATTTTTTGTACTGATTCTTCTTAGCGCTGATCTCTTTCCATCTATCAATCCATTCCAGCAATTCTTTTCTAAAGGTTCTATTTTCCTCCTCTAATAAGGCTGTATTAGATAGACAATGCTTCAGTTTACCCTTGAACTCCGTAATTTTATCCTGGAATGCATTATATTGTGTATGCTGTAGAGTCTCATCTTCATTTGTTACCCGAGGAGAGATAGGGCTGTCAATATACTGACTAGACGACGGTTCAGGGTCTGCAATACCTGTGTCTACACCTGGTTGAGTAACCTCGGCCTTGCCCGATTCTACATCATTAACCTGTACGAAAGTAGGATTATTTACATTAATTGTATCGGGGATAGATGACGGGGTGTCATCTTCAATATTAACGACTGCAGGCTTAGAAGCCTGTTGATTAACCTTATGACCTGAAATCGTATGGATACTGTGCATGCTCCTTGTAATCCTTCTTGAAAACGATAGATTTTCAAAACCAAGCCCTTCTTTATCACAACAAATATGAGCAAGATGATCTAATCTACGCATAGATTCTCTGTTATATTCATCAGGTTTATTTGTTTCAAATAGATTTTTACATTCAACGTTATTATCAGTTTTACCTTTGGTTAATCCTTCTTCTATTTCTACAGGGGTGCTATCACTTTTACCAGATAAGGGTTGATCCAAAACTGCTTTAGAGTTGCAAGGAACTGAATCCTTGTCATCATTCTTATTAATCCCATTGTTTATGGGTATGCTGACTTCCTCGAATCCTTTTACCTCTGATATAGTTTCAGAAGTACTATTAACCCCAGAATTTATGGCTTTTCGTTTCTTACGAATTCGCGGGGATGGATTCGGCCAATGCTGCGTTGGCCCCAACTGACAGTCGACTAAAAAACTATCCCAAGACTTGCCATTTGCAGATAATTGAAATTGCAATATAATTTTTATCAACCCATGGTGGAAAAGACTCCTGTCGGGGTTACTAAAATTTCTAACAGTCTATGACATTTTCTTTAGACTTTGCCATAAATAGAAAGGCAAATTAAGCTTGTAACCCCGTAATGCTAACAGCAATTGTAAATGGTATAAGTGCAAATGGGAGTAACTTCCGTCACAGGACACGTACCTTACAAGTATTTCATAATAAACTCTCCATTCGGGCTTCAGAAATTTAACAGGGACGCCTATCTTCAGCTTCGTATCATCCGACAATGGCATTAACAGAGCCAAGCATTTCTTCTTATTAACCATGCTGCCCTTAAACCAGCGTTCTCCAACCTATGGAAGCTTAGTGGCTTCTGCAATCTTATCTTCATTGATAATAAACTCAAAACCCCCAATTTGCACCCTGTCATCGTTAAAATTCATGGCGAACAGTTTAGTAATTTCTGCATGGTGGCCATCGAAACTTCTAAAGAAATGCCCCCATCCCATTTTCTCGAATAGCATAGTAACCTTCTGGTCAGCTTCAATAAGTTCAGAACCAGAGATTTCATAACGGTTCAGAGGAGACATGGTTTCTTCTATGCTCTCCTGGCCTCGAACTGAAATGAACGGAGAGGTGAACATAGAGGGAATAGGTACCCATACGAAGGACATGATGGGGAAAACTTCGCATGCTTTGTATTTGACAAACATGAGATCTCTGAACCTGCCATTTTTAGCCGAATTCTAAGCAATGTTGAGCGCTGCAACTTCACTTTATATCATGATTCATGCAGGTTTATCTACGTTTAACCACAACTAGCAGTGATAACCACCAAATTGGCGAACCAGAGATATTGTGATTGATAGATCATAATTTCAACCATTGATTATGGACAGTGGCTAATTATGAACAAGTACATCGACGTTAATTTGGAAATGACTATCAACATTTAACACTGTCAATACAATGTATTCATATTTTTACAGTTGTCGTTTTATCAAGAGGTATAAGCCACGTTCTCATGCCAACTCATCGATCCAAGTGATAACCGTTTACCAATCTTAACAAATGGCTCTTTGTACACTTAGTAAATCTTAACAGTCATCTCCAGTTTAATCGTGATACATGGTGGCATGCAAGGTGATGAAATCACACACTCTAATGTTAACATAGCTTGATTTTATATCTATGCTACGTATATACAAAGACTTAGTTTAAACCTTTTAAACATCCTATTGATAAATACCTAATCATTAGATTGATAGGATATTTAAATGATAAAACTATCATAAGTGAAACTTTCCTATATAAAATCGTTTATTCATTAACTATAATATTTACAAAAAATCATTGTATGGTATTACATATAATATCAACTTTAAAAATCACTTTTAGTTTTATGAACTTAGGGCTAGTAATACCTTACTCAACACAAAATGTGCTATATTGATTTTCTCTTGGCAAACTATTTCAAATTTCTTAAGCCACATGAATTTATCTTGATGATTAAATAAATTCGTGAAAATTTATGAGACTTACTGACAGTTGTTAAATGCCAAGTTTATGAGCATGTCTTCATCAACTTCTCAAATGATATTTTACCTTTCTTTGATTAAGAGTACCTTCAGAATCAAAGATTCTGAAGGTGCTCTTTCATAATTTTTCAATGATGAATCATAGAAAGAGCTGATCACTCTTCATCTTATTGAGAAATGAAGAGGTTGTTGCTAGCTGCCAACAGGTCCCTATGTTATCAGGAAGATTTTGGACTATGAAAACATCTCTTTTAAATGTCGGCACTGTCATATATATGGGCACCTGTTATCATATTGTAAGCTCTCAGTCTGAACTCTCAATGGTCATCGAAATCAGAAGGGAAAAAAGGAGGTTGGCTCAATAGAGGATTTTTCAAGACCGCCTTCTTCTCAGCCCTCAACGCCACAGGACCCTATCAGCGATGAGGTGGAAGAAAGCAGTCAAGAAGAGGAGGAGTTGGTTCTATTGCCGGTAGTGGAGGGTGGCTGGTTGGGCGAAGTCCAGAACTTGAAGGGGATTCCTTTCCAGGGTACTTCTTCTTTTTCAGTATCCCCTTCCTTAAATTTATTTTTAAATAATGTTACTTTTTTTCTAGTTTGGATTGGGTGGAGGGATTAAAAAATTTGACTATCTCATCCCGATTCACACTGGCTTCTCTCTCTTTACCCAATTTCTCTGCTGCTACTATGGAGGAGACTCCCCCACTTGTTGAACCCAATCCCTTGTTTGTTGAATTTAAGCCTCCACTCTCCCCTCTTGACTCACCAGATTCTGATTATTTCCTTTGGTGTTTTTCCAAGGAGGCCTCAGGAGGTTTGGGAAAAGATACAAACCCAGATTCTAAGGGAAGAGGAAGGAAATCCTTTATTGCTAAGGCACAATCTAAAGCAAAAAAGGATCTCTTGGAAGGCAAGCAATAGTCGATTGAGAGGGCGTTTAGAGCGGCGCAAGCCTAAAATAAGGGCAGTAGATGAAACTTATGTCCTTCAATTGTTGGGGTCTGGATGGTCCCCACAAAAGATCAGCACTCAAGAGGGTGGTTGATTTGGAACACCCTGATATTTTGTTGTTACAAGAAGCTTTAGGATTAGGAGAAGTGGTTAAAGCAAGGCTGGAAAGTTGGTTTCCAGGGTGGATTTTTGAGACCCTGGATGTTAGAGGACATTCTGGGGGATTTCCGATCGGGTGGAATGAAAGAACTGTCAAGGATTTGAACTATGGGTTATGTAATCGGTTCTTGGCTTTAACTTTCTGGCACTGGATCTAGGGGTATATTTTACCATTTTTAATATTTATGGTCCATATCTAAATAGGATCCCATTCTGGGATGCCCTATTGAAAAATCCTCTCTTAAGAGGAGATTCAGTGATTTTAGGGAGAGACTTAAATTTTTCTTTGGTATAGGCTGAGGTATGGGGGCCTCATGTGCATGCTGATTTGCTGATAGATTATTTCACTCAGAACTTGGTAGAGAAGAATTTGTTAGACATTGAACCTATCAAACTCAAGACTACATGGAAAAACAATAGGTGTGGATAAGGGAGAGTGGCAAAGAGGTTGGACAAACTCTTGGTGGTAGAACGGGTGGTGGACAGGCTTCATCAACTCAGGAAGTGGGTGGGAAGTGGAGGATAGTCTAATCATTTCCCTATTTTTCTGGAACTAAAAAATGGACCAACAAAACCTCCAAGTCCATTAATGTTCGATAAGACTTGGCTAAATGACGAGTCCTTTAAATTATTGATCTCTTCTAGGTGGATTCCATTTAATCCAAGAAACTCGAGGACTGCAACTTTCCAATATGCAACAAACATCAAAATATTAAAGGAGGCTATAAAAGATTGGTCTGTGGCAAACATACTTCGTGAGGATAGAGAACTGAAGCAAGTAGAAGAGGATCTCTCAAATATCTATGAGGAGGATGGGGGGGGGGGTGTTTGATGAATCAGGAAGCCAAAGAAACTTTAATCAGGATAGAAGGAAGAAGGAACATTTTGTTGTTAGAGAAGGAGGAGACTTGAATATTGAAGAGTAGGGATACATGGTTGGAATGTGGGGATGATAATACAAAATTCTTTCATGCTTATGCAAGGGGGAGGAAAGCTTCAAATACAATCTAGATTCTGCTGGATGAACAAGTTGAAGCTCATTCCTCTTTTAAAGGAAATGCCAAAATTAGGGTTGAACATTTTAAGAGACTTTTTAAAGATCAAAACCAGGCCTCTATTGCATAAGTTATCAGAGCAGCTCAACTATTTCCAAGGTTCTTTGAGGAGGAAGACACCAGATTACTAATGGAGGAGGTTTCTAAATAAGAGCTAAAGGAAGCTCTTCATAGTTTTCAGAAGGATAAAAGCCCAGGACCTGACGGTTGGATGATAGAATATTTTCTGGACCTTTATGATCTCATGGGAGGAGATTTAATGAAACTAGTGGAAGATACCAGATAAACGAGAAGGATACCTACCAGTTTCAACTCAACCTTCATTGCTTTAATCCCTAAAGTTGACAATCCTTCCTCTCTGAATGATTTTAAACCCATTTCCCTCTGCAACTATATCTACAAGGTGGTCTCCAAGGTTATAGCAAGAAGACTCAAGGACATTCTATCAAAACATATCATAGAAGAATAATTTCGTTTCTTGGAAGGGAGACAGATCCATGAAGCCATCGAGGTTTCCCAGGAGGGTTTTCATAGCATAAAAACAAAAAAAATCAAAGGGGTTGTTCTAAAAATTGACTTGTCCAAAGCCTATGACAAAGTAAGTTAGATATACATTCATATGCTTCTGACTCATCTTGGATTTGGTATTGATTTTATTAGGTGGATCATGAGTTGTATTACTACGGTCTCTTTTTCAGTTCTGATTAATGGGGCAGCCTCTCCTTTCTTCCATGCTGAGAGAGGTCTTCGACAGGGATGTCTATTATCCCCTTTGCTTTTCTTATTGGTAGCTGAAGGATTGAGTAGGGATTTAAGGGAAGCAAATAGACAAGGTTCTTTGAAGGGAATACAAATATCACATAATTTGTACATAACTCATCTTCTGTTTGTGGATGATGTCCTGATTTTCTACACAGGAACGATGAGGGACACAAATACTCTTCAAGAAATCCTTGACCTTTTTTCAAAATCTACGGGGACGGAGATAAATTCAAGGAAATAAACTTTGTCTGCTCATCTTTTGAGGGATGAGGAGATGCATGAACTCAACAGGTTATTTCCCTTTAATTTGGCAGGGCTTGATGCTGGTTTGAAGTATCTAGGGTTCTGCTTAAAACCAAATGATTATAAAAAACATGATTGGAAGTGGCTCTTGGAAAAATTGGAAAAATTACTGAAGGTGTGGAGCCATAAATGGATTTCTAGAGAAGGGAGGCTGGTGTTGGTAAAAGCAGTGTTGGAAGCAATTCCTGTTTACTAGATGCCCCTTTCCTGGATCCCTAAAGGCATTTTGGAAGAGGCAAGAAGAATTTGTTTTAGGCTTCTCTAGAGTGGAAAGAAGGAAACCTAGGTGACCCCTTGGGTGTGTTGGGAGAAGATTATTGTACCTAAAGTGTTGGGGGGCTGGGGTCTTAAAAATATCTTTCTGTTTGAAAAGTCACTAGAGGCCAAGGGGGGTGGAGATTGCTAACATTTGAAATTGTTTGGACTCAAGTGATTTCACAAAAATACTTAGCTCATGATTATGTAGAAGACTAGATAAGGAATCCTAGGAAATCCCATGCAGTAGGTTTGGTGATTTGGAAGGTAGTGGTTCTATCCTTCCTTGTTCTTGAATCCAACTTAGCTTGGAATGTGGGGAATGTCAGAAGGTTTAGGGTAGGTGAGGATCCGTGGGTAGGAAGTACTCAACAACATCTACTCCCAGGCCACACGGTGGAGGCTTTGAGATAGAGAGGGTTCTTTTACCCCTTTCAATTAGTTGAACCTGTTTAGGAGAATCCGTGGGTCCAATGGTGGAGGTCAGTGTCTTTTTATGGGCTATTAGAGCTAGATGAGAGGGAGATGGAAAGACTCATTGGAGAACTAAATAGAGCACAAATCCAGTGAAGGGACAGGGAGGATGAACTTATCTGGGATATAGATCTGCTTGGAATCTATACCCCCAAGGTTGGATATATAAAAATTAGTGCAGATGGCTTACAAATGGATCTAGTCTAGTGGTGGAAGAAACTATGGAAAATCAAAATTCCACCAAAAAATTGACTCTTTATGTGTTGTGTCCTGGAGAACAAGGCTCCAACATGGGACAACTTGCAGAAAAAGGAGCTTTCAGGGACCTAGATGATGTATGTTTCTCATCTTTTTTGCAATGTCATTTATCAAAGGGGTCTGGAAAGAGTGTTCAAGGTCTCTAGGCTTGCCTTGCAGGTGGGCATGCCATACGGTTCTCCAAGATTGGGATAATTGGAGGACTTTGGCAACTTAGGAAACTATGAAAGCTCTGCCTCTGTTAGTAATTTGCGGATTTTATCTTGTTAGAAACAATTTATTTTTTGATGATAAAGCTTGCACACATGAAATTACAATAGCCCTCTCTTGTGGCATTCTATCTGCCTTTCCTCAACATGTCAGAGCAACAAGATAGAGGGAGGCTCTGGAAGTGGAACTTGACAAGTCGGTGCCCTGGGGCTTCTTTGATGGAGCAACACAAAATAATTCTTGTGGGGGAGGGGCACTTCTTTTTCTATCAGAGACCCATTTCTTCAAGTTGGTAGTGGGCTTAGGTGAAGGAAGTAACAATTTTGTTGAACTTATGAGCCTCAAACTCCTTATTTTTGCAGCAGAGAAAGAGTGCAAAAATCTAAATATTTTTGGAGACTCAATGAATGTTATAAATTGCACAAAAGGGACTCAACATTGCAGAAATATAAGACTTACCAATATTTTAACATCAATAAAAGAAGTTCTAAACTCTTTTGTTTCCTTTTCATGCTGCCATGTTTCCAGGGATAACAACAAAGAGGCAGACAAAGTCTCGAAGGAGGGGTTGCAGATGGCCTTTGAGATTTGGAATATAAGAGAACATAGAGATGGCATCACTCTGGAATTTTATCACATTCCCTTTATAGAATGAGCATCACTCTATTTTTTTCCAGCTCTACAAACAACTTTCCTTTTTTTTGTTGCACACATAACAAGATTTATTTTGCACAGTGGACTGTTTTTTTCCACACAGAATAGTTTGCAAAAATCTTTATTTTGAACATGTTTCTACAGGTGTTTTAGAGGAAATAACATTTTTGAACTTGACAGCTTAATTATAATAGAAATCTAACCATTTTTTTTGGTATTTTTGTGGGATTTATCAGAATACTTACAAAGTCTTTACTAAAATACCTACCAGTTGATCATAAATACACATTTATTTGTATCTACAGAATGTAATTTTGTTCTCGTCGGATGAAATAACATTACCCTTTTTCTTCCAAGAAAAAAAGCCATAAAGACTATAGTTTGTTTCTCCATAAATTGAAATTGAACCATGATTAAGTCATAATTATTATATAGAGAGTTGTAAATATTGACTTTTGTAACTTAAGACCTATTCCATTTATGTAGTGCTAACCATTGTTATTTATCAAATTTTTTTATAAAGGCGGGTGCTTGTATTAAAATGTAAATTTTCAATTTGTAAATATTTATAAAAAAATATATAATAAGATGTATTGTAAAATTATAATAAAATTCATTTAAAAAATAAATATAACAAGGGGAGCTTGATCCACTCAGCAGTTGGCATGTTTGTCGACTTTGACAGATTCAACATCTATTTCGACAAGTCTGAACCTTGACACAACCTTGACAGGTTCCGCATCTCGACATGGATTATCGACACAGGCATCTCAACACGACTATGACAGATTGTCTCTCTATTTTCCAGTCATATGTAATGGTTCAAATTCTGAACCGTTCTAACTTATTTGTAACTAAACGTAACAGGTAGTCACCCAAGCGTCCTAACACTCTATATAATCATGTACACTATTGTAATATACAAGAAAGCAATAGAGCATAATAGAACAATTGAGATTGGTTTGAACTCTTGCATTTTGTCTATGCATATAATTCCTGTCTGTGTAGTGCATTTCACGCTTTGCTTATTTTAATATGATTTTTCCATAACAGTCCTCAATTCATTCAATGGAAATGTTGTCCTCCGACATGCTTTTGGGCGCCCGAATCATAGGTATCAGAGCAAATTCAGAGCTTAATTTTTGTAGACGCTTCTATCGAAGTTACCTGGCTTATGCATGTTCAAACACTCTCGCAAACTCAATGATCCAAGCATACACTACCTTTGAATTCATAGAAGATGACCGAAGAAACAAACAATAGACATGCAATTGACGAGACACAACAACTCATAAAGAAGGCACTGGTCGACAACAAACTGAAATGTTCACCCAGTTCAATGATATTCTCACACGATTTGCTTCGACATCTGGAGGATCCTTGATGAGAGCCAACTCCAACAAAATCAGTACATTCAAAGTGAAAATGAATCTAGACATATCGAATCTTGAAGGAAAGATTGACACATAATTTGTAGACAATTGGGTACAACAACTAGAATCCTATTACTCTGTGAATCAACTCTTGGAAGTTGAAAAGATCACCGTTTCATCCTTAAACATGTCAACCTTTGTGCACTGTTGGTGGGATAATTTATCGACAAAGATGGAGAAAGAAGGAGACCCCATAGACACATGGGAGAAATTTCCTGAGTACATCCAAAAGGATTTCTACCTGCCCAAGTACATTGAACAATAGTATAAGAAGTGGTAGCAGCTAAGGCAATGGAAATACCAGTCCATGCAGAGTTATATTGATGAGTTCTATTGACTCATGGGAAGACTTGGAATCCAAGAAGAAGAGAAATTGCTTGTTCTAAAGTATGTTAGCAGATTGGTGCTGTACATTTAGTAAGAAATGGAGTTTCTGACTATCAGTACGCTTGTAGATGCATTCCACTACGTCAACAAGCTTGAAGCTAAATGAAAAGGAAGATAATGTTTCATGAGCAAGATGACATGTCAAACATCCGACAAGAAGTCACTAGCTAACTCCAATGAGTCAAGACACCCTTCTCAGCCGACTCCGCCAAATCCAGACTATCACAAGAAGCACTCCCAGAAAGACAAAAAAGGAACATGACAAGGATCCCCTTATTGGGAAATGGTGTGATTATCACAATTCATCATGGCATGATACATCTGAATGCAAAGCTCATTAGAAATTTTTAGCAAAATTGTCGACATCTGACTTATCCGACAAAACCCTGGTAGAATTAGACCTAGAAGCATCAACCCTTTTGACATCAACATTGACCACTCTGACAGCCTCGACTATCGTCGATGAGGAGGAACAAGAGCGCCTGTTCCATACATAGATATGGGTTCAAAAAAATCCATTACATCTGATTGTGGATAATGGTAACCAGAAGAACTTTGTTTTTGAATATCTTGTGAAGAAACTTGGTCTTGTCACCACCCCACATCCTCAACCTTACAATATCATTTGGATAAAGGATGGGAGAAGGATGGACATGAACTAAGAATCACCCAACAATGCATAATCACCTCCTTCATTAAGCCTTTTGAAGATGAAGTACTATGTGATGTGGCATCGCTTTCCATACATGACACTCTGTTTGGGAAATCTTACTTACGAGATCAACATGGAATTTATCAGTCATGACCTCAAAAGGTGATCTTAAAGTACGAAACCAATTGTATGGCATACCCAAGCGATGACCTACATAGACGATTGTGATGGTATTTGCCAAAAAACAAAGAAGCTTATCAACCATGCTTAGAAATTTGCATTGATCATGATTAAGCCTCAACATTCCAAGAATACTGCAGCATCTAGTCGACTCATCGACCAATGCATCTCTCGATAATAGTAGCAGATTGACCATATTCTTGAGGAATACTAGAACGTATTTTAATAACCAAATGAAGTACCTCTACATTGCTAGGTAAAACACTCCATTGAACTTGTTCCTGGTTCTTCTTTACTTAATGCATCTGTTTACATAAGATCCATTGTTGAGAATGAAGAGAATCACAGATAGATCTAGGATTTGATCAACAAAGGTCACTCCCGACCCAACTCATCTGCTTGTGGAAGTCCAGTTATCCGCATTCCAAAGAAAGACGAGACTTGGCACATGTGCATCGACTATCAGGCTCTCAACAAAATTTCAGTAAAGAATAGATACCCTCTTCCAAGGATAGATGAACTCGTCGACTGCATGAAAGGTGCTACGTTCTTTACAAATCTCAACCTCAAGTCGGGATACCATTAGATTCTAATCGATCCTATCGATGTATGGAGAACTACTTTCAAAACCAAAGAAGGATTGTTCGAATGGTTAGTCATGCCTTTTGGCTTAACTAATGCACATGTGACCTTCATTCTTTATATGGATGACCTTCTACGACCTTTCATAGGCAAGTGTGTCATTGTCAATCTCGATGATATCTTGATTTTCAGTCGATCATGGGAAGAACATGTCAAACAACTTTGACAAGTCTTCGACACTCTCAGACAACATCAACTATATTTGAACATGGACAGATGCTCATTTGCAATGAACATCATCAAATATTTAGGGTATGTAATTGACTTTGCAGGCATTCGCATCGATCCAGAAAAAAGTACATATCCTCAAAGATTGGCCCATTTATCAAAACATTCATGAACTAAGAAGTTTTATTGGTTTGGTGAATTTTTATCTACGGTTCATACTCAGCTTCAGTCACATAGCTTGGCCTTTGAATCATTTGACTAAGGGAAATGGGAAAACTGTCTTCAATTTGACATCAACACAACAACAATATTTTGAGCAACTCAAACACAAGCTTTGAACTACACCAATACTTGTGTTACCTAACTTGCATCAGCCTTTTAATATTGAGGCAGACGCATCAGAATATGATTTGGGTGCAGTGATCACTTAGTCTGGTCACCCAGTTTCTTTTCATTCTAAAAATTTCAATGACAGTGTTAGAAGGTATTCGACATGAAAAGGAACTATATGCCATTGTGCAAGCTCTTAAGCAACGGAGACATTACATCATTGGGAAGAAAATAACCATTCTTACTAACCATAAGCCTTTACAGTTCACCCCATCCCATCCAAATCTACAAACAACTCGACAACTTAAGTGGATTAATTACTTACAACAATTTCAGTTAGTAATTAAGTATCGAAAAGGTAAATCCAATGTTGTCGCCGATTGTCTTAGTCGACCACCCATTACTCTACATTTTCTAGTGATGAGTATGTAGGGTTATGAAACCACACTTGGCCACAATTGTATTCAGTAGACCATGAATTTTATACAATTTATCGATAGCTTCAGACCAACACGTTGTCTACTACCGACTACTTCCTGAAAGATACCTTGCTATACAAGCTTGGACAACTTTGTGTACTGACCAGTGAGAATCGACAGCAACTCATTTGGGACGTGCACTACATTAAGACTATAGAAAATTTTGGAGTAGAAAAGACTCGTGTTATCCTCTAAAAGTATTTTTATTGGACTTCACTTAAGTTTGACGTCAATAGTCCATTTTATCGTGTGTGGTTTGTGCCATTGCTAAATTGTCGAATCGAAGATAAGGATTGTATATGCCTTTCCCAGTTCTAGTCAACCATGGGAATCTATTTATATGGACTACCTGATGAGATATCCTACTAACAAACATCAACATGACGTGATCTTAGTAGTAGTCGACAAATTTTCCAATATGTCTATTCTCATTCCATGCAAGAAGACTACAATACCACAATAGACTGCACATCTCTTCTTCGAACATGTTTGGAAACACTATGGCCTTTTGACAACCATAATTTCTGATAGAGATGCCATATTTGTTAGCATATTTTGGAAGACTCTCTGGAAACAACTCGACACGAGACTCTCTTTGTCGACAACTTTCCATCCTTATATAGATGAAATTTGTAAATCGCTTGGTAGTACAACTGCTTCGCATGTATAACCACAATCATCATCGAAAATGGGATGACATTCTCCCATACATATAGCACAGTTAAAATTATGCTCAACACAAATTTACATGCAAGAGTCCATTTGAGATCTGTTATGGGCTTCAACCCTCAGCGCCCATCGACTTGATTAGCTCATCAACAAAGTTGAACAACATCGAATTTGACCGATGAGAAGTTGAAGAAGCATTGAAGTTTTGAGACCAAATCTACAACATTGAGAATCAAGCACACGAAATGTTGTAGCGAGTTAATGCAAAAGATAAGGCCCGACACGATAAACATCATACTTTTCATTCATTTCAAATTGGGGATTAGGTTTAGTTACATATTAAAAAGGAATGCTTCACTGGTCCATACAAAAATCTAAATCCTTTGTGATATGGTCCTTACATTATCCTTAAGCAGATTAAAGAAAACTCTTTCCATCTTGACATTCCTTAATGCTTGGGTCTGCATCTAGTGTTTAATGTGGATCTACTTTGACCATACCATGCACCACTGTTGGTCCAAAATGACTTCCAGGAAACAAAACATGAATACATCCATATAGATGTTCAGGATCCTCTTCCTTGTGACACCATCATGGGATGATGCATATGCGATACAACGACGAACACAATTCCCTTGTTTCAAGTGGACAAAGCTGGACAACTCCCAACACAAGGAAAGTGGTACTCTACTACTGAAATCACCAAGTTTCCTCATTTGAATGAACAAACAATGGGGAACATTGTTTCTTAAGGAAGGAGGAATGATCCAGCCAGTAGTTGGCATGTTTTTTGACTTCGACAGGTTTAGAATTGACCTCGACAAGTCTGAATCTCGACACAACCTCGATAGGTTCCGCATCTTAGCATGCATCGTCAACACGACTAAGACATATTGTCTCTCTATTTTCCAGTAGTCTGTAACCGTTGAACTTTTGAATTGTTGTAACTCCTTTGTAACTGATCATAACGGGTAGTCACCCAAGCATCTTAGCACTCTATATAAGCATGTACACTATTGTAATATACAAACAAGTAATATAGTAGAATATAACAACAAAGATGGTTCATAATATTGCACTTTATCTGTGCATATAATTTCTGTCTGTGTAGTGTATTTCATGCTTTGCTTATTTTAATATGCTTCTGCCATTACAGTGCTCGATTCATTCAATCAAACTGTTGTCCTTTGACATGTGCCTGGGTAGTGGGATTAGAGCTGCAGGGAAGCGAGTCCTTGCCTTTTGGGACTTGTTGCATTGTGCAGGCAATGGTGATTTAATTTTTTTCGTACAGTTGTTATGATGGTGATTGGATATATGAAGGGAAGGATTAGTGAAATGAGTGTGAAGGCTTAATAAAACAAAGTTTCAATATGACAATGAATTTGCACACAAATCTCTAATATCACTCAGAGCTTGCACACAAAATTGATAGCATGTTTTTATTGACAACGAGGATTTGAGTTGTTAGATAGGTGGTCGTTTCTAGTATAAATTGGTTAGATATAATCGTCAAATAATTACTAGATCCATTCGTATCAAGCAATGTATTTACAGATTTTAGTGTGCCAATGAAGCTTCATCCATTATTGTTTGATTTTTGGTTGAAGACACCGTGTTCAAAGGAATTGGCTATCTTGTTTCAATGGTGAAATTGACATTGAAATTGGTCAATGTATAATGCAAAATAAATTGATAGATACATTATTATACAAAATAAATTAATATACACATATTTTCCATGATTTAAATCTAAATGATAGTTTATAATTTATTAAAGCAGTACATCAATATTTTTAAAACTTCTTATGAACACAATTCCGATGCATGCATTTGGAAAATGTGGCACTTGTGCACATGCAACATGATGCACCTCTTCCTGATAGTAAGAGAACAATTTCTTTTGGTAGCTCATGCACGGCATCTTGAATATGATGGTGATTGATTCGAGGACGATTCGAGCAGGCTTGGATGCATGGCCTCTCCTTCACCGGATCCTCCGGAGGAGGAGCCTTGACACAGCTTGGATCTTACTTTCCAGGCCTTAGTTTCCTCCACTTTGTCTCTACCTGTTGTGTTACCTCCAACCTCTTCTTTTGTTAAATGAGCAGTTGTGCCCAAAGTCCAAATCACGTCGACAGCTTCATGAATGAAAGCTCTTGCTTTGAGCAATCGAGGTCTCATTGGGTAGTTCTCAGGGATCTCGCCTTTGCCAAAATCCATGGAGACCTGGATCTCTAAAAACTGGATGCCTCTCATTGCCGGGGGATTTGCAATTTTTTGTGCCAAAGGCTTCTACACTTTTTTATTAAAAAACAAGGAAGATAAATAACTCATTTTCTGAAGCAGTCCTTACTTCATGGGACCTAGAGATCTATACCTCAATCGATGGAACCTCTCCTTCAATCTAGAAAAATACGTCCCCTCAGCAGTGCCGATTTGGGTCCATCTCCCTCATTTACCTTTCCACTGCTGGAATGATGAAGCCCTTTAGACCATCGAGAATTCTCTAGGAAGATTCATCAACAAAGCCAAACCAAAAGGTACTCTATCCTCCTATGCTAGGATTTGCGTGGAACTAGATATAGATAAAGGACGACCGAAAGGAGTTAATCTATTCATGGATGGATGGGAACTCTATTAGAAGGTAGATTATGAACAACTCCCCTTTAAATGTAGAAAATGCCACAAATGCTGACACTTCGTAAAGAATTTCCCTAAATCTACCCAGGAAGAGGCTGAAAAAAATCATGAAGAGGGATGGAAACAAACCAAGAGAGGGAAAAAATCAAACCCTACCTCTGCTAACAACCTCAGAAAATGGCAAGAAAAAACTGAGGAACAACCTATAAAGAATAAAGGAACCTTTACCAGCAACCAATTTGACTCCCTCCAGACCGAAGAAGGAGAAATCCCATATCTAGAAAATCAGAATAAGGAAGACGGAATAGAATCCAGTAGGACACAATCCCCTGCTTCGCTTTATGTAGTAGCTGTTGAAGATATAACTGGGAAAGAACCTAATGGATCAGCCTCCCCTGGAGGAACCTGGGCAGATATGGTAGTAGCAGATGAAGAGAACATTGAAAATGCACCTGAAGAATCACCCTCCCCTGGGGGAACTTGTGCAGAAATGGTAAAGCATAGAAGAATTAATCCAAAGTATACATCTCCAAGACAATAATCATCACAAGAAATGTAGGAAATAATAGATTTAGGGCCATCCCTAGCCATGTGGGGAAGAAAATCTCAAAGACAACAACGAGAGCAAGAGGCGGAGAGAGAATTGGAACTAGGAAGGAAACTAAGCATAGAGGATACAAAAATTCTACAGAATGTCAAATATTCTAGAACCAAAGACTTCATATCCTGAGCAGGATATCACACATCCAAGAAATAATGAAAGTAGTCTCTTGGAATTGCGAAGGCTTGGGAGGATCAATCAAGGTGGAAGCCTTGAAAAATATCTTAAATTCTGAGAAACCAAACATTCTACTTGTTCAAGAGACTAATATGCCATAAGATGAGGTTATGAACCGATCATCTCTCTTCTGGAAAAATAGTGTTGGAAAGGCCATTATATCTAGAGGTGCCTCAGGTGGAATTGCAACTTTCTGCAGAACGGATAAATACAAAATCAGATCAACAAAAGAAAACACTCATTGGATTTTAGTAGAAATGAAAAACAAAAGTAATCAAGAATCGATATTTATTTGTAATGTATATGGGCCTACCCATTACAAAGATAACCTGGATTTCTGGGACTCCTTACTCTCTTTTAAGTTGGAGCTACAAGGGAAAGACATTATCATATCAAGGATTTCAATAGAATGAAATCAAGTATGGAAAAAAGAGGAGGATCGATCATAAGGGATCCTTTTGGTGAAAAGATCGAAGATCTGATGGCAGATCTAGACCTTCTAGATCCTATGCCCAAAATGGGAATTACACTTGGAACAATGAGCGGACAGGACCAGGCCATATAGCTGCAATACTATATCGGTTTCTGGTGAGTACAACCTTCCTACAAAAAGATTTACTTCCTTCTTCTTACATTATTTCTTCAGCCACCTCTAATCACAAACTCATCTCCCTGTCCCTTTCCCCTCCTGCAAACCTTGGCCCTATCCGCTTCAGATTCAACTCCTTTTGGTTGGACAAGGCCAAGACTCTAGCTTTAATTCAATCAGCCTGGAACTCTACCTTCCCTGGCTCCACCAACTTCATCTGGGAATCAAAACTCAGGGTTGTCCACTCTGCTTTGAAAAACTGGGCTACCTTCTCCTACTCTGAGCCTGCCAATACGAAAAAAAATATGCAAGCCAGAATGGACTCCTTTCACTAAAAAATGGAACTAGAAGATATCACTCATGAAACCATTGCTCAAGAAAAAGCTTTGAACTCTAAAATTTTAAAAGCAACTAGACAAGAGGAAGAGACTTTAAGAATAAAATCTTGCGAACTATGGCTAAAAGGGGGAGATAAGAATACTGAATACTTCCACAAACAATCAAAAATTAGAAGGAGCTTCAATTACATCAAAGAATTGAAAGACAACAACAATAAAAAAATCATTAGGCAGGATGATATCAAGAAGTTGGATCTGCAACACTTCAACCAGTTATTTTTAGATAGTGGAGAGATAGACCCTATCTCCTAAGATGATATGCTTTCAGGCATTCGCCATAACATTTTTGACAAAGAGAATGAGGAGCTGGAAAAGCCAATTTCAGAACATGAGATCATAGAAGCAATATGGACTCTACATCCTAACAAGTCCCCAAGGCCATACAAATTTACGATCAACTTCTATCAAGCTGCCTGGGACATCATCAAAGAATATTTAAGGAAAATGCTAAACTGGACTAGGAAAAAAGACAAAATCGGTGGAGCTACAAACTCTACCTTCTTGGCTTTGATCCCTAAAGAAAAAAAACCTCTTTCAATTGAAATATTCCATCCCATATCCTTATGTAACACCTCATATAAAATACTCACCAAAATTCTTGCAACTAGAATGAAAAATTTCATGGCTAAAATCATCTTGGATACTCAGGGAGGTGTCATCGCTGGCAGATAGATCATGGATAACATAATCATCATCCAAGAACTGTCCACTCCAGCCTGTAACGCAAACAACAAGGTGTGGCAATCAAGCTGGATATGGCAAACAATTTCGACAAGGTAAATCATTTCTTTTTGTTTGAGATCATGCTCAGAATGGGATTTAAAAAAAAAATTACAAGATGAATCAAAGCCTGCATCAACAACCCTTGGATCGCACCTCTCGTCAATGGTAGACCTTTTGGCTTCTTCCAAGCCTCTCAAGGAATCCGTCAAGGCTTGCCGTTATCCCCTTTTTTATATCTAATAGTAGCTGAGTCTTTAAGCAAGAAGCTGCAGTCCCTGCAAAATAGTGGAGAACTCAAAGGATTAAAAATTGCTAGAGGTGTAAAAAATTCTAACCATGCTCAGTATGCAAATGATACAATCCTTCTAGGAGGTGCCTCAGTCATAATCTCTGAAAGGTTCAGAGGAGTTATCTCCATCTTCCTCAAAGATTCAGATGGAAAAATAAATGCTTTAAAAACCAAAATATATGGTGAGAACTGTCTTGTAAGAACCATGGCCAGGATAGCCAGGACCCTGGGATACGAAGGCAATACAAGCTAGAACTCTTTCAATTATCTTAGAGTCCCTATTCAAAAATGAAAAAATAAATCGTAAGATTGGAAAGGACTGGTAGAAAAAAAATACAATCACTAGGAACAAATTGGCTCAACCTAGTTGGGAAACTAATTCTTATCAACGCTGTTCTGGCAGCATACCCGATCTACACCTGCTCAATTTCATTAGCTCCAAAATCAATAATCTAGGATATCGTAAAAGAGATCACACGCTTCCTCAGGAAAGGTGGAAAACCAAGTGGCACAAAGAAATTCCACTTAATCAATTGGGAATTGGTATGCAGACCAAAATGTTGTGGAGGAGCGGGAATTAAAGATCTAGGAGCAATGAATCTTTCCCTGGGTGCCAAAATTTTCTGGAAAATTGTTTCAATGAACAAATCATGGTGGAAGGACATGTTAAGGAAAAAATATCTAAAAGGAAATAGGGAAATATGCCTTTGATGACATCCCCTCTGTAAAAAACGGCTCCCCAATATGGAGACTCTGCCAAAATGCAGCTCACACCAAAACAATCTGCGCTAGTCACTAGGAAATGGTTAACAGATATAGATTTGGGAGGATAAAATCACACACTCCTCTCCTTCTTGAAACATAGGCATCTTCGCGAAACTCAAGCACTGGATGGACACCCAAAACATCTTCATGGTCCATAACATCTCGATTTGGCACAATAATGGAAAATGGGCAGGATAGAAAAGTCTTGCATAAGCATGGATTATATTGTGCTGCAATTGACTCTCCAAGGCTCATATTTGATCCATCTCAACCTATCAGACACTAGATGATGGGGGAACTCAAGAATTTATTCGGTGAAAGCCGAATATCACTCAATCCATAAAAACATCAGGAAAGAAGCCATCTAGGAAAATGTCTGGAGCAAGGACGACCTTCCTAAAATCAATTACTTCTGCTGGATTTTAGCACACCATAAAATACTGATAGCTGAGAATTAAAAAAAAAGAAGAATCGAAGGACCGTCTCGCTGCACTCTCTACAAAAACTCAGAAGAAACGTTGGAACATTTGTTTCTAGAATGTTGATTTGCTAATGAGGTATGGTGCACCGTCCTTAAAGAGATTCAATTTAATATTACTCTTCCTACAAATTGGAAAGATTTCTTCGTCTGCTGGAAAGATTATTACCATGGTTCTTTAAACAAGAAACCAGATTTCTCGAGAGCGTGGGTTTCTCTCCCTAAGTATATATGCTAGAAAATTTGGATTGCCAGAAACAAAGGAATATTTGAAAACTTGACCCTTTCTCCTGCTAGAGTCTCCTCTTCAGTAAAATATTTATGGACTGAAGCCCTTCTCTCCAAAGGTTTAAGGCACTTACTCTAAAGAAAAAATATGGATTTGTGATCTTCTCTGCCCTCTCAAGCCAACTCCGAGATGTATGTATGTTACAAAACCCAACTCTCTAAGATGGCAGATGTTGCTAGGAATATCACACCTATTATGGACAAGAGTTGTTCCTCTAGGCCTGAATGGTTCAAATCTAGACCAAATGAGTGATAAAAGAGATGGAATACTTCCCCTAGAACTGACAGATGTCTGGAATGAATCCTTTGGCTATTCTATAGCGTGATGTAGTTGTCTCCTATGGTGATGAGTCTCCACGAATGTACCTGCACAAACACATCAACAAACAAGTAAGATCAAAGGTACCATAATATAGTATATAGATCTATATTAGTGACTAAGGAATACAATAGTAAAATGAATGATTGCAACATAATACATTTTACCGGAAAGGAACCAACTTTGCATTAATAATGAAGAAGAAATCTCACAACCATTTCCATAGTGTTGTGATGCTCCTTCACATGCCATGACTTGTCCTCAAAAGCTCGAACTTACTCCTTTTATGCTCACCCTAGATTTGGCCAGAAACTTAGTGCAACAACATAACCTTTCTCTCTCTCAACCATGGGGTATGAGCCATGTTTTATAGGCTTGGGAAGGATAGGGATGGTTGAGAAAATGGTGGGTGAGGTGGAAGGGAGATCTACAAAGGAAGGATCTCGAGTCTAGGTGGTCCATAGGAGTAGGGATGAGGGTGCTACAAAGTCTTCCTTTGAGAAGCTTCGTGAATATTCTATTTTTCACTTTTTAACTCGAGCACCGCTTCTCCTCCATTTAGAAAAAGCGTTACCTAGGTGGAACCGCTCCTTGATCAAGGGGTCAAAGTGGTGGTACCGCTTAATGTCAAGAGACAATGGGCATTACTAAAGAGGGTAACGCCTTTTGCATTAAGGGAAAAGGCGGTGTTGGATTCAAATATGAAAATAGGAGTCTAGGCCAATGCCAACTTCACAATTTGGGATTTGAGGGAAATTTATGATGTTTTGGGCCTCAACACATGATGGTGACGAGATTTATGTGTAACAGAATGCCCTCTAAAGAATAAGGCTAGAGGGATACGATAGGAGAGATATTTGAAAGAGAAAGTTATCACTTCGAGGCAAGAAATCGCTTGATCGTAGATCATTATCAACCAGGCTTCTACAATACATCAATACTTTTTGACTTAGATCCAAATGATTCCTCATCATGGCTGCCGACCAATACAAGGCATGTCCATGAGGGGAACGAATAAACATGGTTACTAGAAAACATCGTAGATCCATGTGAAGAAGACTCAAACTTGGACATAACTATGAGACATACAATGTAGATCTATGTCAAATAGACATAAATTTGAGCACAACCACGATCATACAAATGTGGATCCATGCTAGGACTTATACAAAATACTCCATCGCAACCTGGGGAAAGCAATGAGCGCTTAACAAATACCCAGGTTCTTTGTCTCGTCTTCCACAAATTACGATTTTATCCATGTGATTACAATGTCTTGATGTCGAACATGGTAGAAACCACTTGATTACCGATCAATGGTGAGAACCGTTAACAAGTGCGAGGGGGATCACCATTGATGTCAATGATTCCCAAGGTACCCTAGTACAATCTCCTGAGTGTGAATAGATGATTTGATGTCAAACACTCAGTTGAATCTTTTGATCAAAGGTCAATGATGTGAACCTATGTCGAGAGCGAGAGAATCTGTCATTAATGCATATAGATCTCAAGGTACTATCTTTTTGTTTCTAAGACAAATTCCTGGATGATGATCTGATGTCGACAGGAATAGTCTCGTCGAAGGAGGGCCATGATGAATCCCACATCAACGACATGAAACTCGGAACAAAGTTATGGAATTTTGAGTATGTTGTAACCATAGGACTAACTCAAAAGGTATTGACACAAAGGCTATTTTGACTGTAGAAGTAAGCTTTCAATTTGACTTCCCTTTGAACGTTGGGCGACACGATCAAAGACTTGGCAACATTGACTTAGACTAGATGGATACCAAGACATAATGTGTTGCATTCTTTGAAAGACTCAAAGGAGGGACATGAATCATGAAAGTGGATCGACATGGAAACAAGATGAATACCCAATTGACTGAATGAAATGCAGACAGGTGCCGTGTTCAAAGGTGACTACTAACTTCTATTTATTTGCAAAATGAAATGATTCCATTCCTTTAATTTCCCCATCATGATTGATGAGTGCCTCTTGTCATTTTTACGAGTCCAAAGAGGGTAACAAACACTCGTTGTGGCTTATCCTAAGATAAGTCCATTCTCATATATTTCAAGAACCTGAGAAAGGAGGGGTTCGTTCCCAAAAGAGGGCCTCTCAGTGTTTAATTTAACGAGTCCATTGAAAGTTAACTCGGTATCGTTCATGTCCAGAGAGTCTGAACAAAAACGGAAGAAGACTCCAAAGGGTCCTTTTTCGGATAATTTAGAGAACTCTTCCAGTCATGATTAGATGGAGCGCTCCTTTTTGTAACTAGTCAATCCGAACCGAAAAAGGGTTAAACTACCATCGAAAAGACAACTCTTCAAGTAATTTTACAAGCGTGAAGAAGACAAGTTCACTCTATCACATTTAAGGAGTCCAAAAAGAGTTTAAAGAAGACTCCATTATGGTTTCTTTTCGCGATGAGTGGGTTTTACAAGCCTGAAAAGAAGCGAAAACGACTCGAAACTTTGATACTAGGTTTAGAGAGCACGATTGAAGTATCGAAATTAACGTTCGATGAATTTTTCCATTTTATGGAAGTATGAAAAATCCAAAAACAAACTTACCCATAGTCAACATTATTCAATTTCATCCCTACAAAAACTTTTTTTAAAAGACTATTAACTTTCCAAACAATATCAAAATTGACTTTTATAACTATAGAAAAGGGCATTTTTTAATGAAATAATTAAAAATATTAAAATAATGCATTAAAACCCTAAAAATCACACATAAAAGTCAAATGAATAGTAAAAACACTTCATTTTACCATTTACGAGGTTTGGAGAGCCACTTGGAGCCGCTTCTGTGTAGACTTCAATTGGAGATTCCAGAGCCATTACCTGTCTGTTTTCTGATCTGTTTGTTTCAGGTAGGAGCTAAAACCTTTCTCATCATTTTCATGATTGCAATTTTTCTTTCCAAGAATTTTCATTGAGTTTTTGGGTTTTTTACCAAGGGTAAAAAAACGTTTCCCGGGTAACATGCTTCTTCGTTGTGGGAAAAGCGGTGCCCATGGAAAACCGCTTTTTTTACACCTACATAGGCGATGGCATCGCTCTGTCTCAAGGATACAGAAGCGGTGCTGCAAAGCACGCCCAAAAGATGGATTTCCTAGCCAAAATAATGATTTTTAAGCATTTTAAAAGATTGATTATGTGTCTAAATACTCCATTTGTGGTTTTTGACAGGACATCTTGGCCAAAATGGTGGTATGGAAAGAGAGACAACATGAGGATGATGATGCCAAAATTGTGGCAGATGTGGCTTCTATAGCTGCACTATGTGGTTGTGGCATTTTGAAATTCTTCCAGGCTCCCATTATGATATCTCATGTAAAACTATTGGAGTACATATTGTGAATGTGGAACCCCAAAAAAACAACATTTTGAGGTGGGGGACCATATTCTTATAGTGGAGGTGGAAGATATTTACTTTCTCATCGGATTATCTAGGTGTGGAGAGCCCATCTCTTTGACAGGTTCCCAAGGGGGAGACATTACAACATAAGAGATCATAGTTTGCCACTATTTCCCAGGCACTAAGATGTCGGGGAAAAATATCCCCATCAAGGAGGTGGTGGACTTGCCTCTACGTACAGTACTCTTCACTATGTAGAGGGTTGCTGGGAGATAAGGGGCTCATCAAGCTTTCTGGGCGCACATTCTCTATTCCCTAGAGGCCATGGAACCCACAGTTTTTAACTGTGCCGAGGCATTGCTTAGTGTATTCAAAGATCAACCCACGAAGTGTCGGTAGGGTGAACTAAAGCAGCTTGGTTATGGGACTATCTTAGCATGTTTCTTTTTCGATCAGGTGCCTTTCTTGAGGCCATAGGTGGTTTTCATCGAGCTGAGAGCTTGAGACCCCCATATGTTGCGGTGGGTAGAGATGATGGCCCGTACTCGAGGTGGTGGATCCAAGGTCAAGTACAGGAATGCCTTTTTCCATTGGTTGGACAACCAGTTCCTCGTGATTAAGGATTATGCTTATGCTGGGACTGACTTTCGAGGAGATCCAGATCTACCTTTACCAGCAGATGCCCAATGGGGCGATATTGGTAAGAAACGTGTTCAAGATGTTGATTATGTTTTGTATTTTCATGTTCTATAATTTTTATAAATGATGATGAGACCTATTGTTTTCATGCAGATGTTGGAGATGCATGACTTGGGGGATCTTCCCCGATGGACAGGCGAGCGGGGGCTCGCTTTGTACACAGAGGATACAACGAGTTAACCGAGCTAGAGGAAAACCTTGGTCGGTTGACTCTAGAGATTCTAGATGATGCTATAGATGACCTCCCTAGGAGGTACCAAAGACACATAACTGGAGTGGCAGGTCGATTCAACCACCTACTACAAAGGGTATCCAGGGATATCATGTGATATCATGAGCACCACTAGACGTTCTACATGATGTATAAACTNATATATAGACTTATTTATAGTGTTTATATGTGTTTCAAATGGAAAATGATATTTACATGAGTTTCTATGTGTCTTTTACTATTTATTTTATTTTACAATGGACCATATTTTATTTATAAAAGTTATGTATGGGCAATGTACCGGTCTAAAATGTAGTTTGCCAATGAGTCGACAACCGTGTTATAAGACCTAGGAATGTGCCTATAAGTGATTGAATCAAATGATGTTTCTAATAGACACATTCTTCAAAAAAGATGAAGAAGTGTAGAGTTTCTGATGGCATAAATGTGACTTAAATGACAAACCACTAGTTGTGAGTCCATCAATACTACCATGTCATGAATGTCCCGAGATGCAGCCTCAGTCATCAAACCTATCACAGCTTGATACTCGACGATGTTGTTGGTAGCTAGACCAATACAAACCGCTTTTGAAATGACTAAGTCATGTGTCGGGGAATACAAAACCCAAGAAACTAAAGTGAGGTTCAAGGTATGACGGCAATCACCATCAACAAAACCATAAAAATCCATTGGATCTGCATAACCAAAACATGGTATAAACAATGCAGATAGAAAACTCAAAACCATATTGAAAATCCAAAAACACACCAAAAAGTAAAAAAATATACATATATATAAGGTACCATATAGGAATGACTTCAAGCATAGTAGCTCTTCAGGTACAACCCATTGTGAGGTTTCCTGAAAGGTATCCCATCATAGTCTACAAGCTTGTAGGCCCCTTTCTCTAAAACTTTACTGATGATAAAGGGACCGTACCACACAGATTCAAACTTCCCCTTCCCTAGCTTGTCATGTCTCTGATTGTAAGTAAGAACCATGTCACCTTCTTTAAAGACATGAGGTTGAACAGACTTATTGTACTGGGCCTTAACGAGTTTTTGTGCGCCTCATTAGCCAAGGCAGTATCTATTCTATTTTCATCAAGGTTTTTTAAGTACAAAAACCGTTCTTCTTTGGCGGAAGTGTTGGGGAAAAGTTCTACTGCAAGTTTAAGTGATGGGGTTTGACACTTGATAGGAAGGACAACTTCTAGTCCATAGACTAATTGAAAGGGTGTGAAACCAGTTGTTGTTTTAATTAAAGTCCTATAATCCCATAGTGCATAGAAAAGAGTCAAATGCCAGTTGGATTTGTGATGTCCAAGCATCCTACGCAACATAGTTTTTAAAACTTTGTTAATGGCCTCAACCTGACCATTAGCATGTGGGTAATACAGAGTTGAGTTTTCATGGAGAAAACCCAGCTTAGCACTCAACTCAGCCATGATCTGATTCCAGAAATGAGATCTGTGGTCAGAGACTATGGCTTGCAGAACTCCAAACCTAGATATCACATGGTAAAACAAAAAGAGGATGATAGTCCTGCCATCCTCTGCATATGTAGGCATTTCCTCAGCCCATTTTGTAAAGTAATCGATGGCTACGATGATGTAACAAAGCCCCCCGTTTGAGGTAGGCTTGGAATGCATAAAATCAATACCCCACTTGGAAAAAGGGCCAAAAACATCAACGAGGTGTAAAGGAGCAGGGTGGGTGCACTTTTTAGGATAAAAGTGTTGACAGGGTGGTCATTTCTTAACTGCCTCATGATAATATTTGAATATGGAGGGCCAAAAATACCCAGCATAAAGTATTTTCTGAGCTGTCACCATCCTAGAAAGATGACCGCCACATGCTCCAGAGTGGCAATCATTCAGAACCTGTTCAGCCTCTTCGTGTGTAAGGAATCGTCGAAGAATGGAGTCAATACCACATGGATACAATGTTTCATTTAAAATGAGATAATACTTTTCATGGTGACGGATATGACAACGATCGTCTCGTGACATGTAGAGCTGAAATATCTAGGTCTGGAGATAAATGATCAAATCTCCATACCACGGGTCAGTTGTGATGACCAGGAACAAGAATTCATCCGGAAATGAATCATTGGGCTTATCTTCCATCAAAGTATAGGGAAGGTCACAAATCAACTCTACAAAAACCAAGGACTTCTTCGAAGTAGCCTTAGCAAACTCAAGATCGAATTCCTGTAAGATAATGATCCAAAGGGAATACTTGCCCCATAGTACCTGATGAGTCAAAATGTAATACATGGGGTTTTGATCCGTGAGAAAAATTGTGGTGCGTAGTAATATGTGGTGACAAATTTTTTGCACAACAATGATCGTAGCCAAAGCTAGCTTCTCCACACGTGAGTAACAAGTTTTAGAGTCAAGAAGACTCTTACTTAGGTATTAGATCATGTGTTCCTAGCCGTTGGGATCTTCTCGTACTAGAACCATACCAATAGTAGTAGTGGAGGAAGCAACATACAGCTGAAATTATTTTGAGTAATATGGGGGGTACAACACCGATGAATGTGTCAAAGCGTGTTTCATATTATCAAAATCTCGTTGGGCTTGGTCATCTCAAAATAACGGAGTTTCCTTCTTAAGGAGACGCATATAGCCATGTGTTTTTTCTACGAATTTACATACGAAACGACGAAGAAATTTTGCCTTCCCCTGTAAACTTTGGAGTACAGTGATATTAGTCGGGGCAGGTAAGTCCAAAATAGCAACAATTTTCTAAGGATCGATCCGGATACCATCTTTGGAAACCACAAAGCCAAGAAGACATCTAGTCTCAAAACAAAAGACAAGTTTGTGTGGATTAAGCCGAATATTATAATGACGACACCTAAGGAAAATCTCTCTAAGGTTCCCTAGGTGGTCCTCCTGCTGCTGTGAATGAGCGGGGAGATCGTCCAGATATGACTCCACAATGTGCTTGATATCATGAAAAATATAGGACATGGCGCGCTGGAATGTAGCTCCGACATTTTTTAAACCAAAGGGTAACTTCTGATATGCAAAGGTTCCCCACAGACAAATAAATTCCATATTATGCTAGTCAGCAAGTAGAATTTTAATCTGATTGTAGCTAGAAAAACCATCCATAAAAGAAAAGATGATGCTCCCAACACAATTATCAATGATTTGATCGATGCGTGGAGTAGGGAAATTGTCCTTGGTACAAGCATTATTTAAATCTTGAAAATTGATACAAACCCTAATAGTGGCCTTCTTCCTAGCTATAGAGACAATTTTAGACACCCATTCCATCAGTGGTACGGGATAAATAAACCCCACTTTCAGAAGTTTCTCCACTTCGGATTTGATAGCCGCAACCTTCCTAGGATGGACTTAATGCAGTTTTTGTCGGACAAGCCTTATCGTGGGATAGGTTTTAATTTCGTGTACAATGATAGACAGATCACTCCCAAGAATTTCTTCATATGTCTAGTAAAAAATGTCACAAAATTCTTTGAATAGAGCTCTATAACTTTCAGTTTCTTCTGTTGAACAGTTCTAGCCTACATGAACGTGCTCAATAGTTCCAGGCGTGACTGATATATCAATAGGGGTTGTCTGAGTGATGTTGCAAAGGTTTCCTTTAGAATCAGTTCCTTGCAACAATACAGGTATTTGAGGATTACTGACAATATCAATACTAATAAGAGATACAAGATCAAAGTCTACCGAAATGGCATTGGGAAGGAAAGAGGATCTATGATGATGATATTCCCATATAGGTTCATCCGCACTCATGATCTCCATAATGAACTCGTCCGATGGAAAATTCCGCGAGAGATAGTCTAGAGTGGGGAGAGAGGGTTCTATCCAGTAGGGCAGGTGGTAAGGATTCGAAGCCATCAGATGAAGATCATCAGAATGGACATCGGAAGTAGATTGAACAACATCATAAAGTGCTTCATAAGGGCCTAGAGAGGATGACTCAACAAATTCTTTTTCACTAGGAATGTGGCCAATCGTGGAGATCATGTTCACAGTCACCACTTTTGTACTAGGAGGGGTTGAGGGAAACACTCCCATGAGGGTTAAATAATTCAATGTACCTACCCCAACCGATTGATAAGGCAGAGGGGATTGACCTAGCATAGGGATATTATTCGCAGTGGGGGTAGTAACATTTGGTGAACCTAAATTGAGTTGATCAATGCTCATAATCTTCCCCAAAAGAGGGAATTGGAGAGTTCGAAACACTGTCGAGGCGACAATCATCATAGCATAGAACTAGTTTCTCCCTAATAGAAGTTTGTAATCCAACGGGGCATCGAATACTTCCACCTGAATGGAAACAATATTTCCCCCAAGCTTGACTGAAAGGGCCGGTAACAGACCATGAGGTTGGAAACCTCGTCCATCAAAAGCTTTCAAGGTTGTAGGTGACTTCGTAAGTTTAGGAGAACCGATGGCTCTCCAACAAGACACAAACAATAACGAGGTGGAAGCTCCTTCATCCATAATGGTCCTACGACCTTTCTCCCAACTACTCTGGTCGCGATTTGAAATGCGAGCTAGTGGGGTAATCTAGACTTGTAATTACCCACATTAAAATGGCTCAAATTAGTGTTATCTGGGTCTAATGGACCCAATGCCATCAACAAGTTTTTGCGCTATGTAGGACAACTTTGGAGTACCTCCAGGGTAGACATTGTGCAAGTTTCTTGAGCCAGATCTTCAACAATGTTGTAGAATTGTGTAGCTTGAGCATTTGGATTAAAAATAGACTTCTTGAGAGTACTCTTGGGTGGACGCAAAATCAAGTCGAGATTAGGTTTCTCTATTGTGAGAGGACCATTAGACGAAGATAGAGAAGAACTGATGGAAGGAGCTTTCTCGGGAGAAGGATTCTCATCCTTCTTCTCTGTTGGTTTGTCATATGACCGACTACGAGTATTAAAGCTAAAAGTTTATGAGGACATCATTCTTATTTCTTCCATAGAATTATAGGTTCCTTGAGAAGACATATGATCTATCAATTGCTGTTTAGACGGAAAGGGGTCGGTAAGCATCATCGGTGTAGGGATACTTTTAAAAAATTTACTATTCTATTCATGATGAGGGAACTCCTTCATGGAGTGATCGCCACCACACAATAGGCAGGGATACTTAGCCTTCCTCTTGCCTTTGCTTTCATTCTCCGAGGCCATAGCCTTGGGATTCTCCTGTTGGTTTCCAGGCTTCTTATTTTTTCCTTTACATTTCTTATTATTACGAGGTGTCTGCGTACTTTGAATAGCATTCACCTCGGGGAAAACTGTAGGAGCAGAAGGAGTAGTAGTAGAAGTAATTTGTTGCTTGGCAGCCTTAGCTGCTGGCGAGGGTTGGATTGAACTGACAACCCCATTGACAGGAGTTTATGCAGGTGGCTTGGTAGGGTCCATTCTGGGATGAGGAGCTTGAGGGATTAGGTCATACAGAGTTTTGGATTGGGAATAAACCAAGTCCAGATATTGAGCATGACTGATAGCCTACTCTTCAGTACCAACACCATCCATAGCCGCATCTCATGCAATGGGAGGCCGCATCTCAGGCAATGGGAGGCCGCATCTCAGGCAATGGGAGGCAACAAGGTTTCATGAACCAGTCAACCAATAATTGGTCCGGAATATGAGATTTAATAAGTCTTCGTCGTCTCCTCCACTCATGAATATGGTCAGATATGTGCGTGGAAGTATTTTGATGAAGTGATGTCAAAAGATCCGTACCAGTTTCGTAACGGATGGGAAGTTGGAAATGAGCAAGAAAAACTATTTCCAATGAGCTAAAGTCCAAAAACGAATGTTGTGGAAGTTCAAGGTACCACTTTGCAGCTGTACCGGTCAAAGTTCATTGAAAGAGCCTTAAATGGACTGAATCATCCATCAAGGAGTTGGAAGAACACCATAGATGGAATGTCATAAGATGGTTTTTGGGATATTCTCCCTGCTTCCCATCAAGTTTTGGAATATTTGATGGTAACTTTATTGGAATTGTGGGCCATGAAGGGTTATGCTGGATGGGGTCATTAAACAACTTGGATAGATCAGGCAAGTCCAAAGTTTCCAAAAAGGGAAGTTGTCAGTTAGGTTGCACATACTATTGTAATAATAAGGCATCTGTATACTAGTAGGACCATAGGCCGATTGATACACTGGTTGTTGGAAATTTGGATTCACAGACGATCCTCCCGAGGATCTGCTAGATGGAGGTGGCCCCCTGGGAGGAGGGTTTCCTCCAGGTGGTGGTGGTGGTGGTCCTCCGCTAGTCGGGCCTCCACCAAGTGGGCCTCCAAAAGGTGGCCCCCCAGAAGGTGGTCCCCCATAATGTGGTCCTCTAGGAGGTGGTCTGCCAGAAGTTGGACCTCCGCTAGGTGGGACTCCTCCATGTGGGCCTCCAAAACATGGGACACCATAACCTCCATCAATCTTGATAGGTATCCCTCCAGGCATGGGCATATATGATCAATTGGGTTGCGCCCATGGCGTGAACATGTTTTCGGGGGAAGGCATATTGGGATATACCATTCCTGTAGTTGTAGGTTGAAAGTTCACATTACTTATAGATGGTAGATTTCTTGGGTGAGTATATCCCCAAGAAGGTTGATTAACAATGGGTTTTACCCCTAAGGGTTAGCCCGTACTAGAAGGGGGAGTAATTGCTTTGGTTTTTGTGGGAGGGACTACAACTGCTAACTGTCTGACATCAGGGGTCTGCCTTGTACTGGATATGACTCCACTAACTACTGATGCAACTTGAGCTGGAGGTTTCCCACCCAGTGGTAGAAGATACGGGAGAGCTAGAAGAAGACCCAAGATTTTGAACTGTAGTAACAGGGTTGGAAGGTTGACCTGGATTAGGACTATTGATATTCGAACCAGTGATATCAAACTAGGATTTGCTAGAGACATTGAGAGTGAATGGTATTTGGGAGGGGTTGATTTCGAAAGACGGGGTAAAAGAGTAGAGATAGGCTCTTGAAAATGACGTAAATGGTCCATAGTGGGCTGGAGCCTTCTATACATATCTTCATTCAGCGGAGGGTTATAAAAGGACGGTCTAGTAACCCCAAATTCAAAAATTGCTTGACCCATAGAGGTTCTCCAAAAAGGAGCATTAGGGCCATATTATTTCTCCTCAGTATCATTAGACGAGCGATTGACCCAATTTGATGAACCAACATGATCTTCCATCTGAAAATGAAAGGTAGTATCAACCGTAGGAGGCTGCTCGACCAAGGGGTTATCACATGTAGTGAATTCTTCCCCCCACTTCCACAACTAGATTCTCTTCCACATGAGAATCAACTACAGCTCCTTGGTCTGTGGCTTCCATAGGTATTTCTCCTACAATAGGAGGAAGGTCAGGTGGCAAGCCTTGAACTCTTCTGGATCATCTCAAAGGAAACTCAGCCAGATTTCTGGTCACTAAAAATCCTAACCTAGGGTTTGAAAACTAGAAAACACACACAAAACCTCTCCTACACAAGCTAAACGTCACAAGAAAACTTAGGTGACAAGAGGGGCTGATAAAAGTCAGTTTGTCACTAGGATTGTCAAGTTTTTGCAACTTGCTATATACCGCAGGGTCCAACAGTAAAATACGACAAGGAGGATTGGGACCGTACCCTTACCTAAATACCCGACCATCTGGACGACATGTGTGTAGTAATCTCCATGAGTGCTATTCTTGGTGTATTGCACCAACAAGACGACCAAAAGGGTTTTTCTCAGATGGTTTAGGGAATCCTAGAAGGGTCTCCCGATATACACAAGGTATATGGGAGCTGAAATCCATGTTAGTGCTGTCTAATGCACAACCGTTCAAAAGGGGCCTTCTGATATATAATTGAGTATGTGAAGTACCTTTGGATATAACTCAAGGGTATGTGAAAGGTCGTTCGATATATCGATGATATGTGGAAGAACCACATAGTTCTCGTGATGCAGTGCAGGAAAATGAATGACAACTCCTATGTTTAAAGACGTCGAAACACGTCTCTATCTTATCACTCAAGTTACTAAAAATTTTAACTTATAACTATCGTTAATTTTATCTTGAACGGTTAGGTGAATGCATGAAGTGTGTACATAAAAGTAAACCCATGCAGTATGGGATGCAAATCTTCACTTTACCATTCAAAGTATGCACTACTTATGGGAAGGAGAAAGTGTTTCAATTCTATTTCAAAATAAAAAATTTCCCAAACAGTCACATTGAAACTCAATATTTTCAACAATGCAAACAAGAAACACACTTCTATATTGATCTTTTGAAAGCAAGAATGAAGCGAGATCTCTATTCTTAAAAAGAAAGACACTAGCACTAAAATGCACACTAAGCACTTTTTCAATATTCTTTAAAAATTGAAAAGATCTATCTTATAACTATAATATATGTCTTTTTGACGAGACAAGAACATGTAAAAGATAAAGAAGAAGCACAGATATCTGAATGCTTGTGAAGCTAATCAGGGGTCCAATGATTCGTCCTTAAGCACAATAATGATCAAATCTCAAATTTTTTCTTTAAATCAAAAGCAAAAAGCAGTCTTTCACAAACTCATGAAGAACAAAAGAAAAAGCCAAAAAGGAAAGCTTCCTTTTCAGTTTAATCGAATAGTAAAAATATATCTAACTCTACTGACTTCCAAACACTCCTTTTGAAAATCAAAACCAGGCATACATGCAACTAAACAGATGAATGTAACCTAGCTCTTTGAAACAAAGCTAAGTAAGCATTTACAACTTTCAGACTTTGAATTCAATAGTCGATATCTCAAGCATGAAGCCCAAAAACACACAGAACAGAAAGAAAAATTAACTAAGCTTTGAAATATCAGGGGTGTGAAAACCCTACCTGGCACCACTTGAAGAGGGTTGGTGACAAAGCTTTACCACCTAGGCACTGCCTTTTTTCCACTATGACAGAGCGGTGGCACTGCTTAATGACTATTGAGCAAGCGCGGTGGCACCGCCTATGGTCCTCTATGCATGTGCGGTGACTGATGTAGATGAAAAACCGAAAAGAATGACGAAGCAGATAAAGTTAGGTGCTAAAACACTGGCATCAAATCATGAAATTAATAGGAAAATTAAGTACAAAAAGTAGATGTGTCTCAGATCTGAGCAGATCTGGTTATACCGAACCAAGATCTCACTAGAAAAGCTAGTGGATATGATCACTGAAAGGTTGGAATTTGGATTTCAGACAAGAGTTTTAAAACCAAGGAAGATCAGATGTGCTGAATGCTCTTCCCCAGTATGGTCTCCAGATTTGTTGCTAGGAATATCGCACCTCTTGCGGACAAGAGATGTTCCTCTAGGCCTGAATGGTTTAGATCTAGAACAAATGAGTGATAATAGACATGGAAGACTTCCCCTAGAACTGATAGATGTTTGGAATGAATCCTTTGGCTATTATGTAGTGTGATGTAGTTGTCTCCTATGGTGACGAGTCTCCATGGATGTACCCACACAAACACATCAACAAACAAGCAAGATCAAAGGTACCAAAATATAGTCTACAGATCTATATTAGTGACTAAGGAATCCAATAGTAAAATCAATGATTGCAACATAATACATTTTATGGGAAAGGAACCAACTTTGCATTAATAATGAAGAAGAAATCCTACAACCATTTCCTTAGTGTTTTGATGCTCCTTCACATGCCATGACTTGTCCTCAAAAGCTCCAACTTGCTCCTTCCATGCTCACCCAAGATTTGACCAGAACCTCAGTGCAACAACATAACCTTTCTCTCTCTCAACCATGGGGTATGAGCCAGGTTTTATAGGCTTGGAAAGGATAGGGATGGTTGAGAAAATGGTGGGTGAGGTGGAAGGGATATCCACAAAGGAAGGATCTCAAGTCCAGGTGGTCCACAGGAGTAGGGATGAGGATGCCACAAAGTATTCCTTTGAGAAGATTCATGGATCTTCTCTTTTTCACTTTTTAACTCGAGCACCGCTTCTTCTCCATGTAGATAGAGGGTTACCCAGGTGGAACCACTACTTGATCAAGGGGTAAAAGTGATGGCACCGCTTAATGTCAAGAGAAAATGGGCGTTACTGAAGAGGGTAACTCCTTTTGCATTAAGGGGAAAGGCGGTGCTGGACTTAAATATGAAAATATGAGTCCAGGCCAATGCCAGCTTCACAATTTGGGATTTGAGGGAATTTTCTGATGTTTTGGGACTCAACACATGATGGTGACAAGATTTATGTGTAACAACATATTCGAAAGAACCCAGAAGGATTCAACAATTGGTGGAAAAAGTTGGATTGTCATTCTCTATTTTTCAATGGTGCCTCTAAAGGAAATCTTGGGTTGGCAGGTGCGGGAGGGGTAATATTTGACCCTGTGGGGAACAGATAGAAAGATTATGCTTGGGGCTTAGGGAAAAATTCAAACAACTACGCAAAATGGCTCGATTTCTTCAAGGGACTGGAAAGTGCTAACACTCTTGGAATCAAATATCTAGTAGTATTTGGAGACTCACGTCTGGTCATTAGAGAGGATCATAAGCTAGTCAGGAAGTACAAAATTCCCTCTACAAAGATGCATCACATTTTCAATAGTCTTGTCAGTGATTTTAATGCTATCAACTTCCTCCACATCCTTCGAACAAACAATCACGTTGCAGATCAAATGGATAACAAGGGGGTGCAACTAGACTATAGTGACATAATTTGCAATGGGAACAATCCCGAATGCTGCTGGGTCCCTTGATCCAGGAGAAAATTTGTTATTCAGATTCAGAAGAAAATGAATCCATTGTTACATTTAGAATTTAGGACAACTGCAAATAAATTTATGATATGTTTAGTTTTTGTATTCTCATCCTTGGGAATTTTGTAAGAACATATAGTCATTTCAGACTTGGACTCTTTCGAGATAAGCTACATTTCATAACTGAAGAACAGGATGTTAGGGTATTTGAATCCTTTTGGATTCAGTCCATGATACAGCTTTTGTAACTTTCTACATTTTTTTTAATACAAATATCGCTCAACCGTTCTTGTTAAAAAAAAATTTAAAAATGAGAAGAAAAAAATGTTGATGGTTTTGTCTGAAAAAATTCGCTCCAAGAAGATTTTAATTTTTTTTTCTAAAGCATTGCAGCTTTGGTTTGCATTGGGAGGCTCCTCTTGCTAAATCATGTCTCAGACCCGACTCCTCTTCATTGATGTGTGAAGAGATATGGCTCTGATATGATCTTGAAGGTTTCTTTTTTTTTAAATTTTTTTTTCAGGTGTGAGAGTTCTCCTAGGCTGGGTCCTATTTCTTCAGTCTTCAGCTTGCTTGGAACTGCTGGTGCATTTTAGGTGTTCTTGAAGGTTTGGGACCCCCTGGATGTACGTTAGGAATTTGGATTTGCTTTTCCCTTTGGAGGAGCTCTTGTTTAACTGGCTTGCTGCTGTTGGAAAGATTCATTAGTATTCAGAACTCTTCATCTGGATCTCAGCACTAGAGCGTTGAAACCCTTGGCACGCTGATCTGTGGTTGTCTCTATTGATTTTCATCTCATAAGATTCATTCGGGTGCTCAAAGTTTTCTCTAACGGATGTCGGAGGGTACCCTCCTCCTCGTCTTCCACTTGATCTGGATGCCTTCAAATGACTGGTTGCTACTTGTGGCAAGAAGAAAGGGGGTCCATATACGCATATATTTGTGAAGAAAATAGATATTCCCTCAGTTGAACTGCCCACTGACCCGATTTGTTGAACGCCACTAAATCTTGCTGAGCACAGGCTTATTGGGAAATTTACAGGTCTCTAGCCTTCTCCTAAGGCTATTGATGGATGGGTGCAGAGAAATTGGAGGCCCTTAGTAACTGAAGGAATTCAAAATCACTTTGTAGGTAGAGGATATTATATCTTTGTTTTTGATTCACCTGAGGATCGTGATCTCATTTTTCGAAACAGACCATACCTCATGGGCCCTCAGGAACTCTATTTGAATAAGTGGACTCCGGATTTTGATCCTACCCAAGATGTTCCGTCTATTGTTCTTGTTTGGGCAAGGCTCCCTCACTTACCTTTACACTGTTGAAACTCAGAATCCTTGGAAACCATTGGGAACAAGCTTGGAAAATACATCGATATGGTTGAAAGGAAAGATCAATATTCATGTGCAAGAATATGCGTTGAAGTTGATTTGGAGATAGGGCTACCAAATGCGATCAAGTTAATAGTAGCTGAATGGCCTCACATTTAGGAGTTGGACTACGAACAAATTCTATTCAAGTGTTGGTTTTTCCATGGTTATGGTAATTTTTCCCAAAATTGTAAGAAAAAATTAGGAAAAGATCTTGAAAAAGAGAATGCTGAACAGTGGACTCAAGTTCAGAAATCAGGTATTTCCAATCAAGACAATAGAAAGAAAGGCAAAGAAGGAAAGACTAGGAATGGAGCCATTGTTGATGGGAAGATCCTTCCTAAAACACAGGCTGTAGAAAATCCCAATGCATATTTTAATCATTTTGTTATTTTAAGTTCTTCTGAAATTCCTATTCTTGAAGAGGGTGAACTACAACACTTCGAAGTACAGGATGATGAAGCTGAAGTAAACACAGGACCAATGGACCAATATGGAGCAACTAATTCAGAACTACCTAGTGTAGGTGAATCCTTGAAGCAAAACCATCCTTCTCCAAATGGAGCCAAACATTCTCCTTCTTATGCATAAATAATTAAGAAGAAACCGACTGATAGTTGAGGATATTCTGATGAAGATTCCATAAAGAAATTTTCCAAAAAGGCAGGAAGGAAGTCTCGAAAGGAGGCTAGAGAAGAAGAGGCAGAGAGATTAAAGATGCAGGGCATCCAATCTACAATTGAAATGTCACTTGGCAGGAGCAAGAGGACTAGAGCCACAAAGGGAGTAATTACTCCCTCTCTCACAGGTAAATAATGCAGATTGTCTCTTGGAATTGTAGGGGGTTGGGGAATCCAATCAAATTAGAAGCAGTCAAATATTTAATGAGAATGGATTATTCTGACATTCTCTTGATTCAAGAGACACATATAGAAGAGGAAACTCTTCTACTCTTAAGTAAAACAAAATGGAAAAAGAACGTTGGCAAGGCTGTCAGTGTGAGAGGTACCTCTGGGGGCCTTGCAACACTTTGGTGTGAGGAAAATTTTCATTTAAAAAGATGGTTTGTTACCCAACACTAGATTTTTACAGAACTCCATCAGATCTCAAGTAAGATATCCTTGGCCCTTTTCAATCTTTATGTTCCAATTAATTTTAATGAAAAAAAGAATGATGGAAATAACTATCAGAATTCTTAGAAACTTATTCTCCTATAAATACTATATTAACAAGGGATCTCAACATAAATTTAGTCCCAAATGAGAAAAAATGTGGAGTTCGTGGCAAGGATCCTTTTCAAGACATGGCTGAGGCTTTCATCCAAGCTAGCGATCTGACTGACTTTAAACCAAAGAAAGGACGATTCACTTGGTCTTACCAGGGCTGCCAACATCGCTGCTCGTCTTGACAGGTTTCTGGTCCAAAGTTCCTTGATGGATGGGAAATTTATAATCTCAACCAATATCTTGCCTAAACTAACTTTAGATCATCATCCCATTTCTTTGATGTTTGAAAAAGAGGAAGACCTTGTCCCAATTCCGTTTCACTTCAGTCCTCTCTGGATCGAGAGAGAAAGTTTTTGGGAATTTGTGTCTCAAGCATGGACTCAGTATGTAGAAGGATCCCCCAATTTTGTTTGGGAGAAGAAACTTAAGAACACTAAATATGCTTTGAAAAATTGGGTAAGAAACCTCTCAATACTCCGACTAGCAGCATGCAAGATAGTGCTAGAGTTATCAGTGATCCAGTTAGGAATGGAAGAAAGTGAAATCACCAAATCTCAGCTATCTCTTGAACAATTTAAGCAAATTAAAACCTCTCAATCTTTTTGACAGGAAGAGGAATATCTTCGGTTGAAGACTTGAAGTCTTTGGTTGTAAGCGGGATATAAAAATACAACCTTATTCCATTGTCAATGCAGAGCTAGAATGTCACGAAATCATATTTAAGAAATCTCCATAGGTGAGGGACAAATTATTAAAGGCCACGATAAACTAAAACAGGCTACAAGAAGGAACTTTCAACACTTGTTCCAGGAGGATGGAATCTCTAATGGTGAAGTGTCTGCAGAATTTTTGGATAATGTTCCTTCTCTTGTCAACACAGAGGATAATGATGATCTAATGAAACCCTTCTCTGAAAAGGAAATTTTGGATGTCATCTGGGAAATGGATTCGAATAATGCTCCTGGGCTGGATGGGTTCTCTTTCCATTTTTATAGTCTGCTCGAATATTATCAAATCAGACCTGATAAGCATGGTGATAGCCTTTAAAAAAAAAGCTAAAGTGGGAGGGTGTACTAATTCTACATTTCTTGCTTTAATCCCAAAGGAAATTAATCCTTCATCTTTCAACAGGTTTAGACCTATTTCGCTGTGTAATGCCTCTTACAAGATCATTGCCAAACTTCTAGCTAATAGATTCAAGATTTTTTTAGGAAAGTTGATCTCTCCTCTTCAGGGGGGTTTTGTAAAAGGTAGGCACTTAGTTTATAATGTAATTCAAGTCCAAGAAGCTCTCCATTCAAGTTTCCAAAGGAAGGAGAAAGGAATGTTAATCAAGTTGGATATGAAAAATGCCTTTGATCGAGTAAAGCTATCCTTTCTCTATCAAGTCCTTCTCTCTTTTGGATTTAGCTCTGAGTTTGTTAAATTGATAAAATATTGTACATATAGGCCCTAGATTGATCCTTTAGTCAATGGTAGAACTACAGAATTTTTCCAAGCATCAAGAGGACTTCGCCAAGGATGTCCGCTGTCACCTTTTCTATACATATTGATGGTAGAAACTCTTAGCAGAAAAATTTTAGTCGAAAAGGAAGCAGGTTACATTCCAGGAAATAAGATTGCAAGGGGTGTGGACCCAATAAACCATGCCCTCTTTGCGGATGATTCTCTCCTTCTACAAGGGGCCTCATTAAAGATTTCTCGGGCCTTTAATGAAATTCTTCAAAATTTCTACCTAATTTCAGGAGCTTTGATCAATAATAAAAAAAGTGCTATATATGGTTGGAATGTAGACCATTCGGAAATTCTTCGAATAACAAATTCCTTGGGTTTTCCTGGTTTCAATAAGTGGGAGAAGATAAAATATTTGGGACTGCCTTTAACTCTTGGATCAAGCCCTCCTCTTTGGCTTGAAGTAATAGCTAAGATAAAAGACAAAATTGCTTCTTGGGGTGGACAATGGTTAACTAAGGCTGGAAAACTGATTTTGATAAAGGTTGTTTTTTAGATCTTCCCATCTTTCAATCCTCTTTGTTGTTTGCCCCTAAGTCTATCACATCTCAGTTTTCCAAACTTTTGCGAGACTTTCTTTGGAATGGCGGTAAAGGCAATCAGAATAAGATGCATCTGGGAAGTTGGGATATTCTTAAAAGACCTATTTAAGAAGGTGGATTGCAAATCTGTGACACTGGATTGGCTAATCTGGAATTGGGAGGTAAACTTGGCAGCTATATGCAGATGAAAATCACTCGGTTAGTAAGATATTTAGGATGAAGTGTCTAAAGGGTGGCTCTTTGAGAAATTTAACAACTTCAATTACTCCCATGGGCACAACAATATGAAATTTATGCAGAAGAGGAATCGATAAGTTTAATCAACAACTGTATAGAATCCCTGGAAATGGGAAGAGGATCCTTCTGTGGGATGATAAAATATCAGGAAATTCTCCTCTTTCCTCTGTCATCTTGTTATAAGAGATTAAGGACTGGTTATCTAACAAAGGCCTGCTTCGGCAGGGTGATATTTGTTCTTGGGAAAACACTGGAAATTGGGCAGATTGGTCTTTTCCTGAGTTTCCATATCATCTCATCTCCCAAATTTTTTTGTTGCTCTCCTCACTTTCAGGTCTTTCTCCAGTTCATTTCTCTTATAAAGACAAATGGGGATGGGTTCAAACTAGAAATTATTCAGCTGCTCAAG
Source organism: Pseudotsuga menziesii (assembly GCA_001517045.1). Lineage (NCBI taxonomy): Eukaryota > Viridiplantae > Streptophyta > Pinopsida > Pinales > Pinaceae > Pseudotsuga > Pseudotsuga menziesii. The sequence continues at coordinate 50,441 of LPNX010638579.1, read as the reverse complement.
GATTCACTGAATTACAAACTCCTCATGACTCTAGTCTTTCCCCTACAATTTGGAAATCATTCTGGTCTTCTTACTGCCTTCCCAATGTGAAATTCTTCTCATGGCTTCTCATGCATAATAAGGTGTTGACTGGTGAAAATTTGATAAAACACGACTTCCATGGACCTTTTAGGTGCTGCTTTTGTAACTTAGCCTATGAAACGACATACCACATCTTCATTGACTGTGTCTTCACTAAATCGGTGTGGGAGTTGGTCCTTAACGGCTTGAACATTTCTGTCCCTGTCCAAACTGTAGTCGTATCTCTCTATATTTCTTGGAAAGAAAAAAGTCCAGAAACAAGAGACAAAACTGCCGAATGGTACAAACTCTGGCATGCAATTCCGAAATGCATCTGGTGGAATTGTGGTTTGCTAGAAACAATTGGATTTTTAATAATTAGCCTTCGACTCCCCTGATCATGGCTCATAAAATCAAGTTGCTTATCTTTGAATCAGCTGGTAAATTGAAGTCCACTCCATCCCTGTCTTCTGTGCTTACAGCATGGTTGGTCTCCTATCCATTGGGATCGAGAAACACGGTATGCATCAAACCATTCAGCTCCCGCTTTTGGTGTGTACGTGGCAACATTGTTGCATTTAATTCATGGTGGGTGAGATCCCCTTCATCGATAATTTTCTTTGATGGTACATCCAAGGGGAATCCTGGGATCTCAGGAGCTGTGGGTTTGGTTTTTTCTCCTGATAGATTGATCGAATCTAGTTTTAGTTGGGGGCTTGGAATCATGTCGAATAACCAGGCTGAAAGTTATAGTCTTCTTAAGGCATGCTACATTGCAAAGGAGAATGGATATAAGTCAATCCAAATTTTCGTCGATTCAGAGCTGTTGATCAAAGCATTAAATTCAGATGATCAATTTAATAATTTTTCTTTGAATAATTCTTTGTAGAGAATTCAGAATATTTTGAAAGATTTTGAAAGGGTTGCATATTTCCACATTCTATGGGAGTTAAATAAAACTGCAGATGCTTTGGAAAATAAAGCTTGCCTGCTGTCTCAAGGCAACCTTAGCATCAATGGAGAATCCAACTATTTTCATCCAATTCCTTAATTGTGATTCAATAAATTGTAATATGTCTAACTGGGAGATACACTCTCACATTGTAAGAATTTGTACAATCTCTGATCTTCTCGAAGTATTTCTATTGATCTTTGTGTAATTGGTTGATTGGCATTTGCCAAATCAGACCTGTAATTCTTCATAAAAAATAAAAATTATTCGTTTGATTAAAAAAAATAATTTAAAACTTCTTTTCATTAAAAAGATAAAGATAAATATACCTAATAAATTAATTATTAATATTGAACCTTTACATCATCATAGGTGACATTGTATATATCTTGTAATATCGAATAAAAGCAATATGAGTATTAAGTTATTAACATTATATTGCAATTTAATATATGAGTATATCTCCACTATATGTTTATAGTGAATATGTTTTGTGTTTTCCTATTGAGAAACCTTGTCGTTTCAAGTTCTTTTATTGAAGTCGGTTCATATTACCTGGTTTACATAGTTGCATTTTCATAGACCTATTTCCACTCCGTAGGCAATCATAGTAGTGTTAATGGATCTGTCTGGATATGATGAAGTTGGATAGAACACGGGTAACAATTCATAAATAACTTGTCATGGTTCCATGCAGATGGGAAAATGTAGTCAATTCTGCTTGGATTTTTTTTAAATTACATGGATTTGAAAGTGGATTATGTTAGATGCATTTCCTTCAACCTACTAGCATATTAGCAAAAAAAGAATTACATATTAGTATTGGACTATACATGTATATGCGTTTTATGTATAGAGAGTGTACACTAAATTCTAGTTGTCAGACATGGCAACAATCATTCAAAAGTGATCTTAATAGAACAGATCTTATACAATCTACAAATGACAACCAAGGCATAAATTATGCTGAAAATTCAAAGGTACTCCCATAAAATATTGAATTGGCCTAGGCATTGAAGACAACAAAAGAGTATTTTGGAAGAGCTAGTAATCTAGAATCATTCCATAAAGCTTACTTGTATTGAAAAATAAGTAATTATTATATAAGCCTAGAGTAGAAGAACATTCCGATTTATTTTTCCATATGAAGGGCCTCAATTTCCCTTTGACTTTTATTTTTCAAAGCAGAATTTCTATGATTCAAGAAGCATAAGAACATAATATGTATTATAAAAATCATTACTACAATATTCCGATTAGCTTAAGTTGTCAATAACAACCGTATTGATTACAACTCTCACTCGTAGTCCCGATATATTAATTAAAGGCAACACCCCTCAACGATATGTTTCAATAGCAGTAAGCAACATTCTTACTTATAAAGTTCATTATGAACATTACCAAACTGGTTGGTATCAATATCAACGAGCTTATGTATTCTAAGAACCTTAACCTTACTTCTATACGCGATTGATAGAGGGGGCTTCTTTAGTATATAGTTATAAGAAACACTTCAGGATTTTACCTTCAGTTGCAAGAATTAAAGCGTTTTCCCTTTTATAAAAAAATTGAAAATTCATTAAACAAGTTACAAAATGAAAATATATTTTGAAGATCCGACTTGTAAAATCAAATCTTCTTTTAGAGTTTATGATCTTATTTCATCATTGAGGGCAGGCTTTAGTAGGAGGGCAGGTGGACCAGGTAAGTGGATACACCTCCATGGTTCTACACTTTGATGCATAAGGGAGGAAGGCCTCTTTGGATTAGGCATGAAAGCCACATAATTAATACAGGTGGCAGGCTTAAGCCATTATTTTATCTCAAAGTAATCGAGTCAGGTAATGTAACGTTATCATGGTCATTTCAAATTTTTGGTAATGTAAGGTTTGTGATAGCTAATTTGTTAGGTTAGTGGGGATTGTTATTGTGTTCATTTTGGACTCAACCTTTTATCTGTCCAAGACTTTGATACAAGCTCCACTATAATTATATCAAGCAACAAGAATGTGCCAACTTCCCAAACTATCAGTAGTGCCTTGATACAAGTTCTGCTATAATTATATATGGAAATGGGAATGTGCAACGTCCCAAAGTATCAGTCGTGCATCAATCAATATGTTGTTCTAGTTGCTAAAAAATAATTAATGATGAGATTTAAGCCTGCTTCAAATACTCAAACTTTTCTTGAGTGTTTTCTTCCACGTACAACTCATGTAATGTCACTGATGCCACTGCAATCCTAAGTCAACTGCCATATTTTTTTACTGTGGATGACAAGTGTAAATCATGTTTTCACCCATTCAAACTTTATTGTTGAATCCTACCCTTCCAAATAAGATCTTGAGTTTTAATGTCAAGCCACTTATACAATTTTGCAGTTAGAAAAGTTGGTTCAAAAGATGTGGTTGAGACGCATCTAATAATTCCAAATTAGATCTTGGGTTTTAATATCAAGCCACCTATACAATTTTGCAGTCAGAAAAGTTGGTTCAAAAGATGTGGTTGAAGACACATCTAACAATGATCGGTCTAATGGACCATTGCTGCAACCTCTTCCTTGGGAATTATACATATTAAATACAAAGGATACAAGGATTTTAATCCCCTTGCGATAACATTTAATCAAGGAGGGAGGGAGGATTTTTACCATATACAAGATGGAGAAACACCTATGGATTAATTAGGCCCTCAAAATTGTATGAATGGAATACCACTAATATGCCAAACTTTCGGCCAGCTACACTTTGTAAGTATGTTGGAGTTAGAGTTCAAGATTAGATTAGTTTAAATCTTATATAGTTATTGATTTGTAGCTTCTAAATATCGAGAGGAAGATTATTTTTAAATGCAAAAGCAAAGAATAAATTAAAACACCCAAGCAAGAATTAGAGTTGGAGCATTCTGAGAGAGTTTTTTTTGTCATAAAAATTGTTACAATGGCATCAATTTACCATGCCTTTACGAAATTTCTATTGAGAACCCACCATATAAAGCGAAAGCACATTCCTTCCCCAACATTGTACGTTAGATAGTAGCCATGCGAGCTCAATAAGTGGTACAAAATCAATTTAAAGTGAAAGAAATATGATAATCCAATCCTATTATGACTAAATCTAAGGGCGTGTTTCAAGAGCCAGATGATGCATATTTGAAGATTGAGGACTTGCTGCAATCAGACACCAACAAATATGATGTGAGAAATGCAGGATATTCTTTTAATCATCAACAATATTCTTAGTACTCATCCCTAAGCCCTATATTAGAGAAGAATAATGTTACCGAGAATGTTTTAGTCAGTGTGGACACAGTTTATTCCCCTAGCCTGCATGGTGCAAGTCTAGAACAAAAGGACACGACGATGTATCCTCTCCCTAGATGACTGAGCTACTTGAATGTCAATCTCTCCTTACTTTGAGCGTAGAAGGTTGTCCTTGTTTTGTTGATCCTTTTGTGATCAACTATACCTGCAAAGAACACAAAAACAAGACAATAGATGAGAGAAATAAGATAAATTAGTGATCTATACTAATGATAAAGGAAACTAGTAAAAAAATAATCAATATCAACATGAATCATTTATGGTAAAGGGAAACATTTTTGTATTAAAGATGAGAAAATAAAGCTACAACAAAAGCCTTGATGTCGAATCTTTGCTTTTACAATATCTTTGACTCACTCACACACACACTACAAACTATGCAACATCTCACTCACAACCACTCTCTCTTTACCTCCTATACCATACTTGAATCCAACAACATGAGGATGCTATCTTGGTCTCTCCCTCACATGGTCCATGTAGCTTGATTTTATAGGCCAAAGGAAGACCAAATGGGTTGATATATTTTAGGGAGGAAGATAGGTAATGATACCTAGGGGTTAGGAAGTCGAGTGCCAGCTTTCCCAAGTAGTTAGGATCATCCTCCACGAGATCTTTCTCCTAGAATTGTTAGAGCATAATCCACCTTAGTACCATAGTCTTATACCTTATCCATATTTCATTTGCATTCATGCAGTGATTCCATGGTTTAGACTTGGGGAAATTGGTCATTTATTGACAGTTGAGTCACTCCTGGTTGATAATTCTGCATAGTTAAGGTGCTTCACGCTGATCATTCTGCACAGTTGAGGCACTCCAGGTTGATCATTCTGACAACCCAGGAACCCACATTGATGACAGTCAACCATCATGCATTCCCCATCCCCAATTTTAGGGATTTGTTTTGACTTGAGGTGCTAGTGCTTGGGTTAGGTGATTTTTTCCCTTCCTTGGGAATTTATTGCCATCATAGAGCCACTCCTACTCACCTATGTGCTCACCCACTCCTTTCATATGTCCATTGTGTTTCAGCATTCCTTTCCCACGTTCACACATCCATTCATGACCATTTGGGATGATTAGGATGCTCATTGGTCCACCTAGGGTGTTTGAGGGTCAAATCTAGAGCTGACACTTGTATGCATCTAGGTTGCCTCCAAGGCCCCATAATTTTTCCCTATTGTACTATTACTTGATCCAGACACAATTACATGTTGGAAAATCATAAAAATATCTATTATTGGCCTCATGTGTGTATGTATTTTTCACTCTTTCAACTATTTTGTGCATGTTTTGTAAACAATATCGAATTGTGAGAGTTTCTTTGGCTCCTAGATCCAAATGTGAATCAATTCTCACATGGTATCT
>LPNX010638579.1:6873-41996 GCA_001517045.1 Pseudotsuga menziesii | reverse complement strand
TGTATCTAATGATCTGTGATATATACCAGCTGTATATACATATGTTATATTGTGATTTTGTTCCTGAAAGCTGTACAAACCTATGATACTAGCCTTAGGTTTTATTTTAGTTTGTATTTTGATTTGATTTTATTTTGATTTAGTCTTTATCAGACTTAAGATTTCCTTAAGCTTGGATCCCGTAGTCTAGGTCCAACTTTAGGGATAACAGTATCAGAGCTCTTTGGAGCTGCAAATAAAATCCATGGTTTTTGAGTTGTTGTTAGAGGGATTCTCCATATAGATTCAAGAGTTTTCATTGCAGGCACATTCAACAATTTGTCACCAAGAGTGCAAGCAGAAAAAAGTAGACCCATGTTTTGTTTCCACCATTCAATTATTTCAAGTGGAAGGCCTAAATAGTAATTCATCTGAGGTCGAAAGGCCTGTACAAGGCCACCATGGGGATATAGGTCGAACCAAACTCTATTGTTGAGAAATCAAAGTTCTTTAATAGGCTTGATGAAGCTTTTGGAATTCTTTGTCTCGGCATTTCGAGAGAGTTGCTCTTCCATGTAGACAATCTAGCTACTCCCAACAAAGTATGGCTGAATCTTGAAGCTTTGTTCAGGAATACTGATGAGATGAGAGGTCACTATCTTGAAAATGAGCTCATATCCTTGAGTCCATCCTATTTTGAGACAATCCATGATTTCTTCACCAAGTTCAAGTCGTTGGTGCTTCAACTCAAGAAATGTGGCATAGAGAAGAAGGATGAACAAATCATATTGTCAATACTTTTGAATCTAGGTCCAGAGTACTCTGTGTTTGTAAGCACATTTTACTCTAGCGAGCTCATAGCTCGAAACTGCTGCATGCCTACATTGGCTGAGTTCATGGAGTCAATGACCCAAGAGCAAGACAAGCTAGTGCAGATGGGTACCATCAAATCTAGTAAATACCAAGCTCTTGCTGTAGGGGTTTCAAATCCATCCAAAGGCAAGAAGAAAGCTAAGTATTCGAGGCAGCAAGACAAGAAGAATCAAGACAGACCCAAATCTTCAGATGGGGGTTCAAATCCTTGCAAGGACAAGGACAAGAAGAAGTAAGAGAATACCAAATGCACCTACTATCACAAGGGATGTCATCTAGAGAGTTAATGCATGAATAATAACTTAGACATGATGGCACAACTGTTGGAGAAGAACAACATCCTAGTGCTTGAGGGCACAAGGAAGAAAGACGGAGGTTCAGGCTCATACAACAAAGAGATGTGCCATGCATTGGTTGCTAGTTCTCCAGAATCTTCTTCCTTCATCATTAGGTTGGGAGCTTCAAGGCACATGGTCTATGTCAAATATTTCTTCTCATCCATGTATTCTGATAGTGTCCCAACTGTTCGAATGGGTGATGATTTAGAGATCCAAGCTAAAGGGATTGGCAAGCTTGATCCTAAAGATGGGTATTTTAACAATGTTTTGTTAGTACTAGACTTGGCAACGAACCTATTTTCAGTGTGCCAAATGAAACACACTGGTGAATCCAAGAGAGTAACATTTACTCCATACACAGTGGAGATAGTTGAAATTTCTACCAAAAAGGTGGTGGCATTGGGGTTTACTGATCATCAAGCTATAATGTACACGCTCTCCCATTTTATTCCCTACTCCAAAGGGAATGTGCTCCTAAATCATGCCAATGAGGAAATAAAGTTGTGGCATGAGAGGTTCGGCCATGTAAAATACAGATACCTACAGGAATTGAGGAAAGAAGGCATGGTGGAAGGGCTTCCTTCTATCGAGATCTCTAATGTCCCATGCATTAGATGTGTGGTGGGAAAGCATCCAGAGCGTAGCTATGAGAAAGGGAAAACAATGAGAGCTACACAAGTGCTTGGTTTGGTGCATTCAGATATTATTGGGCCTCTTCACACACCCTCATATGGAGGATCAAGGTATGTGTTGACCTTCATATATGATTTCTCAAGGTTTTGCTGGGTTTACTTTCTCAAACTCAAATCTGAAGTCTTTGAGACTCTCAAGGTTTGGAAATCCCTAGTTGAGGATTAGTGTGGCAATGAGATGAAATTCATTAGGAATGATAATCGCAAGGAGTATGTCAACATAATTTTTCAGTAGCTTTGTGAAGAATGTGGCATCCAAATGCAACATCCAGTCCCCTACATACCACAACAAAATGGTGTGGCAGAGCTCAAGAACAGGGCACTCAAGGAGATGGAAACCTGTATGATTGAAGCAAAGGATTTGAATCCTAAGATATGGTATGAAGCCATCAATTGTACTGCATACATCCAGAATATATCTCTTCACAAATCAGTGGATGGAAAAGCCCCATATGAGGCTTGGTTTGGTCACAAGCCATAAATTTCACATTTCAGGATTTTTGGCTCAAGGGCTCGGGCTAGGATTCCTTCAGAGAAGAGAAAGGACTTGCAGCCTCAAAGAAAGGAGTGCATGATGGTTGTTTATGATAAAGATGCAAAGGGATACAAGCTCTTTGATCCCTCATCTCAAAATACCTTCATTGAAAGAAGTGTGCAATTCAAAGAAGATTTCATGCCAAAGCTCGAACTAGCACCAGAGGAATGCTCTAGTTCTCCACAATAAGATGATGTAACTGATGAATGTTTTTCTAATATTTCTGATATTTCTGATTCCAATATTGCTAAAGATTACAATGATCATGTCTCACCCATTTGACCCAAATGGGCTCAGAAAACCATTGAAGTAGCTGGATTTGGTTGGAAATCCATTAGATCCTAGAAAGACTAGATCACAATTTCACACTAATTTCTATGCAAGTGAAGTGGTTCTTGTTGAGAAATGATTCATTACGGTTGGATATAATCCTCAATCATATCAGGAAGCACCACTTGATCCAAGAGGGAAAACAACCATGCAATAAGAGTTCAACTCTCTACAGGAAAATGAGACTTGGGAATTCGTTTCCTTTCCCTCCAAGAGGAAGCTAGTGCAATACAAATGGGTCTATAGTACCAAAATCACTGATGATGGGTCTAATATAAGGTATAAGGATAGGTTGGTTTCCAAAGTTCTCTCTCAATTCCAAGGAGTGGACTATATAGAGACATTTGCACCGGTTGAAAAGATGGACTCTGTCAGGTTAGTTTTAGCCATTGTTGCATCCAAGTGCTGGGAGGTTCATCACATGGATGTAAAGAGTGCATTTATTCATGGTGAAATTTAGGAGGAGATATATATGCAACAACCTATAGGTTTATAATAGGATCCTTCTCTTGTATGTAGGTTAAATAAGTCTCTCTATGGCCTCAAGCAAGCCCCCAGGACTTGGTATGCCAAGATGGACAATTGTTTGCTATCACTTGGCTTTGACAAATACAAATTTGATCCTAATGTTTATTTGCAGCATGTTGGTGATGTATTGTAGGTCATTTTATTCTATGTTGATGATATTTTGATTACAGGTAGCTACACCAAATAAATTGGGTCAATTAAGTCTTCATTGCATAGTCAGTTTTCCATGACCGATCTTGGATTTTGGAAGCAATTAATTGGTTTGGAAATTGAGCATTCTAAAAGAGGGATCAAGGTCAACCAAAAAAAGTATGCTTAATACCTATTATTGAAGTTTAAGATGGCTGAATGTAAGTAATCCAAGTTCCCATTCCTTTTTGGTATCAAACTAGGTTAAGTTGGCGAGTCTCCATTGGTGGACAACTCTTTGTATAGACAGTTAGTCGGGAGTTTTCTGTATCTTACACACTCTCAACCTGATTTGGAATATGTTGTAGGTGTTTTAGCTAGATATATGCAACATACTCATGAGATCCATTGCAAAGCAGCCAAGAGGATCCTTCACTATATTCAAGGAACCAAACACTTTGGGGTACCTTATGCTGCTGTTTCTCCACCAGAACTAGTTGGATTTACTGATTCTGATTGGGATGGCGATCCCATTGAAAGGAAATCCACTTCAGGTTATGTTTTCATGCTTGCACATGGTACCATATGCTAGTCAAGCAAGAAAACCATGCCATATCCCTACCTTCAGCTGAGGCCGAGTACAGAGGAGAAGTGAATGCAACTACACAATGTGTGTGGTTGCAAGGTATTCTTCGAGAAATTTGAGTTGCATTTGATTCACCCACAGTCATTTGGTGTGACAATCAAAGCATAATCAAGATTTCGACAGATCCAGTACAGAGACAAAGGACCAAACACATTCAGATACACATGCACTACATCTGGAGCTTGGTGCATGATCAGGTGATAGCCTTGCAATATTGCCCTTCTGCAGAGTAAACTGCTGACATTTTCACCAAGTGCTTTATAGAGAAGACCTTCACCTATCTGAGATCCCTTCTTGGAGTGGGTGATACATGGTGATGGCTACTATTCACTTTCATATTTTTGGCTCCATGTCCATTTTTGAGGGTAGGTTTTGCTCCCATGTGGTTTTCCTCACCTTGTTTTTATGGGTAAATAAAATTACGTTGTATGAGGTGACTTGAGCCTTTGTTGCCAAGGCCTCCATGATATTTTTGGTTAAGCAGTACTATGTAAGGCTTAAGGGGGGGTGTTGGAGAATAATCCAACTTAGTACCCATTAGTGCCAAAAATTGTTCTCAGACTACTAGAAGAACAAGCCAACACAATCTCAAAAGTAAAATTAAGTAAAAAATAGGTTTTAGGTTTTTTGTTTATGGTTTTGGTTTTAAAAACTTCATCGGCAAGGAGGAAATAAACACCCATAAGCTAATATAGAACTGAATCATGCAAGTTGGATAAACTGGGGATCAAACACATCCCAATAAGCCATAAACATTACATATGAAATACTAATTCCACCCACAGGCTACAAGCATTTACATGAATTAAACCTTTAACCAGGAAATGAAATTGTAGACTGAGCAATCAACCAGATCAGAAATGAAAAAACATGACAGGTGAAAGGGCTTATCAGTTTATATATAATCTATAATAGTCATCCACTTACATAAGAGTTATAAATTCTAGCTTGAGAAATCAAAGCTCCAAATCCTCTCCTTAAGTGAAAAATACCCCTTAAATTGAACGGAATACATGCTGCAAATTTGTGACTAAAATAGGAAATTATTAAATAATTCAAACCCTGAAAATAGGCCATAAAGATGAATTCTAATCTCTCAAACAATAATAGCTGTTGCAAAACCGAGAGAGGTTTTTGTGAATGAGTCTCATGTGGAAAAAAACCTCTTTTGGTTTTCCTAAATTCGTTTCCATCTCCTCGTAATATGCTCCCAATGACAATGAAAAAAACAGGAAAAACGGAGCTGCTACAGGAATCTCCTCATGAAAATATTTGACAAACGACTCAAAAATGAGAGTTAGATTATAAATCAAAACTTGGAATAAGCTTTTATTATAAGTTTTTGAAAGCTTAAAGATGTACATATTAACTAATAAGCCCAAAAGACAAACCTTAAAACTAAAATAATGAAATAATTCAACCATTAAAAGGATTAAATCCAACCAAAATTATTGATTGTCAAAAATTCTTAAAATCAACATAAAATGTAAAATCATTTTAAACCAACGGTTGAAAATTAGGACAAAAAGAACAGATAAACTAAGAACAAGATCTAGTTATAACATTTGGCTCTTGCTGCGGGATGAAGTCCTCCTTATGAGGCTTCAAGAACCTGTAGACCTTGTGCCTTATTCATTGGGTGATGGAGTCATTTACCAAATCTCTGCAACTTTCTCAAACTTTGAACACTTACCTCTGAAATGACAAAATACTGCTATAAACCAGCATACTAAAAAGAATCTACATGCTCGTATAACGAGCTTATTCTTCTATTTACTCCTACTACTAATCGGAGGAAACAACCCAATCAAGTGTAATCATACTTCCAGTGAAGCCAAGAAACCATTTGACTGAGAATCATAATTCCATGCATGCTACTGTTTGAGAAAACCCACAAAAGATGTGATAAATGCAATAAAGAGTCTGTAGGAAGTTGATACTTATGACTGAAAATAGGAAGTATGCCAAAAGCTGGAGCATTAGAAACTTTTGAAAAATACAACTCCATCCAAGAAGCCACGGGATCATGAAATTTACGATTTAAAACTCCAATGTCTTCATTATATTCATCATAAAGTGAAGCATTCTCTTCCTCTCCATTGCTGTTCTTTTTAAACTTTGGATCAAGAATGGAAACCAAGGGATTTTCAAACTGCTTCTCGACCTTTAAATAAAACCCTTGATCAAAACTTGAACAAATAAAATTCTGAAAGTGACCATAAATCAAGAATGGTAACTTATTTCTTATATCAATAGTAAGAGGTTGAAGAGCAGCAACTTCTTCTTCATAACATGATAATCTCATAGCAGGAACTAAGAAATTTCTACTATAATCCACTGAAAGTATATTATCATCGAAAAATTCAGCAAACTGATATGAAGAATCAACACAAGCGTCATTAGTATCCTTGTTCATATGAAAATCTGAAAATGATGAAGAAAACTGTCTTGAATATGAATGATACCTACGTTTTTCTTCCTGTTCATAAGCTTGTATATCTTCAACATGAGCCTGATCTCAAAGCATTTTGCAAGCTCGGATGTTCTCCTCCACTCCTTTTGCATCCTTAAACAATTGTCTTAAAGATGATGATTTCCTTTCTAACAGGAAAAAGATAAGATTTGAATGTTGAGCCATAATATAATATACCATAGCAAGTTTTTCCAAAGGTCTGATCTCCGGAGGCATACTGATATAAAAAATTTGAAACCTCCAATTAAATTTAGTAATTGGCTCATCATTCTCTCTTTTCAAACTATAAAATTCGGAAAGAAATTGATCATAAGATTTATTCTTACCCCAATACTTCAAAAAGAAATCATGTAACTCTTCCTATGATCTAATTGAATCGGCTTTTAACTTTTGAAACCAAAACCCAACATCTCCAGCAAGGGATTTCGAAAATAACCTCATGACAACATCCTCATGCATGATTTCAAAATTATCAATGAAATTATGAAAAGATTTTAAATGCTTCTTTGCTGTAATATGGTCTTTTCCAGTAAAATGGGGAAGATATTCAACAAAGTAGGAAGGGTAAGGATGTAAGAGAGATGGCAGCCTAAGAGGTTTAAACATCTTCTGTCTGAGTCTAGACTGAAAATCTGTGAGTTGAAAATGAGGTTCAACAAGATGTTCGCAAGTTTCAGCAGTGATGGTAGAAGGTAATAGCTTAGCTTTATTCTCTACAAGATGACCAGAATAATTAGCTTCAAGAGATATGGGTATATGTATATCATGCTGCACATGCATTTCAAATGAACGAATAGGATCAACATCAATAAAACAAGAAGAATGCATATTTTCTTCTTCCAAAGAGGGATATGTACTTGAAGGTTTATGATCATTGGAATAGACAAAATAAAAATAATTCTTTTATCATGCAATGGGAAGGACATGAAAGAATTGATGAATAAGAACAAAACCTCATGGAGAAAAGTAACAAGCTGATACCCAATCTTTCCATTTGGCTTCTTCATTTTTCTGTCAACAAAATTCTCCTTGTAGTGGAATCTTTAATCATGGAGTCGCTGGTGAAAAATTGTAGTCTAAAATATTTTCTGATTTTGTTCACCTCTCAAAATTAGATGAATAATGATATCCCAGGGAAGATATACTTCAGCTTCGTCCCTGGCAACGATGCCAAAGATGTTAGTGCCAGAAATTGTTCTTAGACTACTAGAAGAACAATCCAACACAATCTCAAAAGTAAAATTAAGTAAAAAATAGGTTTTAGGGTTTTTGTTTGTGGTTTTGGTTTTAAAAACTTCATCAGCAAGGAGGAATAAACATCCACAAGCTAATACATAACTGAATCATGCAAGTTGGATAAACTGGGGATCAAACACATCCAAATAAGCCATAAACATTACATATGAAATACTAATTCCACCCATAGGCTACAAGCATTTACATGAATAAAACTTTAAACAGGAAATGAAATTGTAGACTAAGCAATCAACCATATCATAAATGAAAAAGCATGACAGGTAAAAGGGCTTATCAATTTATATATAATCAATAATAGTCATCCACTTACATAAGAGTTATAAATGCTAGCTTGATAAATCAAAGCTCCAAAGCTTCTCCTTAAGTGAAAATCCCCCTTAAATTGATCGGAATACGTGCTTCAAATTTGTGACTAAAACAGGAAATTATTAAATAATTCAAACCTTGAAAATAGGCCACAAAGATGAGTTCTAATCTCTCAAACGATAATAGCTGTTGCAAAATTGAGAGAGGTTTTTGTGAATGATTCTATTTTCAACAAAAACCTCTTTTGGTTTTCCTGAATTCATTTCCATCTCCTCGTAATATGCTCCCAATGACAATGACAAAAACAGGAAAAACGGAGCTGCTACAGGAATCTCCTCATGAAAATATTTGACAAAGGACTCAAAATGAGAGTTAGATTATAAATCAAAACTTGGAATAAAATTTTATTATAAGTTTTTGAAAGCTTAAAGATGTACATATTAACTAATAAGCCCAAAAGACAAACCTTAAAACTAAAATAATGAAATAATTCAACCATTAAAAGCATTAAATCCAACCAAAATTATTGATTGTAAAAAAATCTTAAAATCAACATAAAATGTAAAATCATTTTAAACCAATGGTTGAAAATTAGGACAAAAAAAATAGATAAACTAAGAACAAGATCTAGTTATAATAGTACCATAGTCTTAGACCTTAGGCATATTTTATTTGCATTCATACGGTGATTCCATGGTTTATACTTAGGGAAATTGGTCATTTATTGACAATTGAGGCACTCCTGGTTGGTCATTCTACACAGTTGAGGCGCTCCTGATTGATCATTTTGCACAATTGAGGCACTCTAGGTTGATCATTCTGACAACCTAGGAACCCACATTGATGACAATCAACCAACATGTGCTCCCCATCCCCAATTTTAGGGATTTGGTTTGACTTGAGGAGCTAGTGCTTGGTTTAGGTGGTTTTTGGTCTTCATTGGGAATTTATTACCCTCCTAGAGCCACTCCCACTCACCTATGTGCTCATCCATGCCTTTCATACCTCAATTTATGTTCCATCATTCCTTTCCCATGCTCACACATGCATTCACGACTGTTTGTGATGATTAGGAGGCTAATTGGTCCACCTAGGGGGGTTTGAGGGTCAAATATAGAGCTGACACTTATATGCATCCAGATGGCCTGCAAGACCTCACGATTTTTCCCTATTGTGCTATATACCTGATCCAGACATAGTTACATGTTGGACAATCATAATAATATCTATTATTGACCTCATATGTGTATGTATTTTTCTCTCTTTCAGCTATTTTATGCATGTTCGGTAAACAATATCGAATTATGAGAGTTTTTTTGGCTCCTAGATCCAGCTATGAAACAATTCTCACAAGAAGATTCTTGAATATTCTCTTTTTTCCCTTTTTGGACCACTGATGCTCCCTATGAATAGGCTAATTGCGCCAACGCTCTTGTGTTCATGTGACATGTGCCACAGACACCTCATGTTAGTGGAAAAGAGGCGTCCGACCAGTATGACACCCTGTTCTAGTCAGCAAAGTGCGTCAGACTGCCTAGGATTGAGTGATAAGGCTCCAAAAGAATGTTTTGGCCAGGGACTTCAATGGATTGGAGCATTAGGACAATTTTTGGGTGTAACAGAATGCCCCCAAAAGTATGAAGCTAAAAGAATGTGATAGGTAAAATACTTTGTTAGATATTGATTCTAGTATCAGAGGAAAAATAGAGGTGAGAGAAGACTTGACGCATGACCAATTACCAAATATTTGACTCAAACATCACTGCGGACCAATACACTACAGATCCATGTATAATGACCATGTCATGGCTACTGACAATACACTGTAGATCCATGAAAAATAAGACTCAAATCAAAACACGGATACAAAACATACAAAGTAGATCCATATCATCCTGATTCAAAATATGAACATAGACACCAAGCATACAATGTGGATCCATGTCTTGAGTCCAACCACAACTCGATTGCAACCTAAGGATAGGCATACGTTCAAGTGAATACCTAACCACTCAGGGTCTTCATTCCAATTCCAAATGATACGATTCTATCCATGTGAATAGATGTCTTGATGTCAAACATGGTAGAAACCACTTGATTACCGATAATTGATGTATACCGTTAATAAGCACGAGGGGGATCATCATTTATGTCAATGATTCCCAAGGTATCCCAATACATTCCTCCGAATGTGAATAGAGGACTTGAAGTCAAACACTCAACGAAATTCTTCAATCGGAGGCCACTGATGAAAGCCCACTGTTTAAAGCGATAAAACCTGCCATTGAGGCATGTAGGATTCAAGGTACTTGATTTGGTTTCTAAGTCCAATTCCATGATGATGTGTTGGCTTCGACAATAATAGACTCGTCGAATGAGGGCCATGATGTTTTCCCCATCATCGACATGAAACATGGAACAAAATATGATGTTCAAGTGATGAAAAAAACCAAAGGACTGACTCAGATGTGGTCGACTCGAAGGAAGGTAAGTCAACTATAGAGGTGGTTTCCCTTGATCATTTAACAACACAACAAATGACTTGGAAACATTGAATCAATGAGGTAGAGATCAAATGTAATGCAAGGGCATGACAATGCCTTCTTTGAATTGACTCAAAGTAGTTAAATGACTCATGAAAGTGGATCGACTCGGTGACAAGTTGAATACCCAACTGTTTGAAATGAAAATGCAGACATATGCCATGTTCAAGGGTGGACTATGAGATTCCATTAATACAAATGAAAAACGTTCTCCATTCCCTTAATTTCCCCATCGCAAAGGATGAGTACCTCTTTGATTTTTAACGAGCTTGAAAAGGGTAACAAACACTCGATGTAGCTCATCAAGTGACAAGTCCATTCTCATACGCTTCATGAACCTTAGAAACGAGGGGTTCATTCCCCAAAAGGGTCCTTCATCGTTTAATTTTATGAGTCCGAGGAAGGTAAACTCAGTCGTCATTTCATGTGTAGAGAGTCTGAAATGACTAAGAAGACTCCAGCGAAAACTTTTTCGTAAATTTAGTCCCTGAGGCCCAAAAAAGTATAAACTGATTCCTAGGAGAACTCTTCTAGTTACAGTAAACTAGAGTGTAATTTTTTCATAAATGAGTCCAATCGGTCTGAAAAGAGGTAAACTATCATCGATTAGATGATGTTTCAAATACTTTTACAAGCGTGAAAGCATCAAGCTCTCTTGGGGATCTTTTCATGTTTAAAGAGTCCTGAAAAGAGCTTAAAGTTGATTTTGTAAGGGGTTCTTTTTTCATAATTCATTTTAACGAGTCTGAAAATATAGTAAAAGCACACTCGATACCTTTGTTAGATTTTTATCATTTAAGCAATATGATCTTAGGATCTTATCTGAGAGAATAACATGCATATCAATAAACACAAGAGACAAGTGACACAAATAATTTTCCTCGGGGAAACCATGAAGGAGAAAACACCACAACTTCCTCAGAAATAGAATGAGCATTAATGGCAGCAGTAAAACCCAAAAAAAGAAAAGATGATCTCCACAGCTTTTTCTCTCTCTCACACTTGAGAGAGCTTCACTTCTCTCAGTCATGTGCCCCAATGAGTGAGTGTGTGTGTGTGATAAATAGAGAGACTCACTCTCTATTTATATTCTTTCGTTCACTTAATGTCCACTTCGACATGTCGACCCCACTTAACAATTACTTACTAGAGCCGACATCTCTAGGAGAGTCTAATAACCCTAGTGCCCCACAACTATGGGGACTTTGCCCTACGATCAATAAGGAGGGTTAACCTTGACACAATTGAGGGGACTATTGCCTCGACTTACAATGGAGGGTTAACCTCAATGACTTCACATGACTTGTTTACATTATTGAATCTCCTGATCGAAACATCGGGGCATGACATGACTCAATTACATTATAGATACTTCCCGGAATAAATATCGGGGTACAATATATAAGATATACAAGTGAATACATTCTGAAGTTACAAATACATCAACACTCCCTCTTAACTAGGAAGGTATTCTCTCGACACAATTTATTAGCACAAGTCTTCTTCTCTGTATCATCTGGATCTTCATCTTCAAGTCATATTCATCTTCACGTCATCTTCATTGTCAAGTCATCTTCATCAAGTATGGATCATCACTGGATCATCATCAAGTCTGGATCATCACTTGATCTTGGAGCATCACTGGATCATCACTTGATCTTGGGGCATCACTGGATCATCATCAAGTCTAGATCATTACTTGATCTGGATCGTCACTGGATCATCATCATCATTACTGCTTTCGCTATCTCAATAAAATGGTACTATCTCTTCATTCTTCTTATCACAGGAAGTTATTATACAAAGCCAGCCCTTTTTCATGCTAGTTTTAGGCCTAGCCTCCACGTAGGTCTTCATCGTCAGATCCAGCCCTTTTTCATGCTGGATGCATATCTACAGAGCCAGTCCTTTTTCATACTGGATGTAGTCCTCTACAGAGCTATCCCTTTTTTATGTTGGATGTGGCACCAAGACAGAGCTAGTCCTTTTTCATACTAGATGTGTCATCACAGAGCTAGTCCTTTTTCATACTAGATGTGGCATCTACACAGAGCTAGTCCTTTTTCACACTAGATGTGTCATCATAGAGCCATCCCTTTTTCATGCTGGATATGGGATCTACACAGAGCTAGTCCTTTTTCATACTAGATATGTCATCACATAGCCAGCCCTTTTTCATGCTGGATGTGGGATCTACACAGATCTAGTCCTTTTTCATACTAGATGTGTCATCATAGAGCCAACCCTTTTTCATGCTAGATGTGGGATCTACACAGAGCTAGTCCTTTTTCATACTAGATGTGTCATCACAGAGCCAACCCTTTTTCATGCTGGATGTGGCATCATCACATACATCTGACAATGGAAGGAACCAATCCTCTCACCATGTCACAGCTCTTACATATGACCATGGAAGGAACCAATCATCTCACCATGTCAGAAAGGTACAGCACTTACATATGACCATGGAAGGAACCAATCCTCTCACCATGTCAGAAGGGCTCATGGACTCATCACTTCCTCTTGGAAGGAACCTCGATCTGGAGAACACCAAGATTCTCCCTTCACTCTGGCTGTTTCTAGCATAGAATCACATCAAGGCTGATTACGTCATAGGATAACTTGCGAGCTTTGCTAGGACCGATTACATCCAAGGAAAACCTACAGGACCATTTACGTCTGAGCAACCTACGAGCTTCGCTAGGATTTATGCTCAGACAACCTGTCTCACCATCTATTCTAGAAATCCCTCTTTTGAGAGATCTCGATCTGGATCACAAACTAGAGCTTCACTACTCCTCTTTGCATCATACCAAAATGCAAGTCAGATCAATCAAATCAAATAGTAGTTTTCAAAAGAAACATACTACCTCCCAAATCGCAAGTGGCAACATCTTTTTCCTCGACTGTACTCAGCGCCATACAGGACTCCATCCTGTCAAACCAAGAGATCACTCCTGATCTCATACTGAAGTAGCACCTCGAAGTGCTCTTCCTATCAATGGCACTGCCTACCCAATACGAATCCACATAACCCTTACATCTCTACCAAGACATCATTTAGATTGTGCACTAATCCAATATGTTAGCAAAGAGGTTTCATTCTAGATAAGTAGTAATGGAGAGTTGTATAGCACCATGAACTACTTACCCATCACATGCATATTAGTAGTATACTGTCATTAATGCAAACATTCTATCATGCATAATACATTAACTGAATATAAACAAATGCATAACAAAACAATATCATGAAATGACAATTGAATACTTATCTTTATTTGTTTCGTGGGTAGACTCCTTGAACCTTCAACTTCATCATCTTCTTCATTCATCATTTCTCATCCAAATAATAACATGGATAAAAGGTTCTTCAAGAGTTGAGTTCTTCATATTCCTCATCACTTGAGGGATATTCTTTGGATGGTGAGAGCTTGATCTTCAGTTGTTCCCATCTTCTTTTCTCTTATTATGAGTTGACCTTCTTCTTATGTGTGCTCTTCCCAGAGTATGCTGAAAGTAATCACTTCCTTCTGGCACACATTCCTCACATGAATGAATCCCATGATCCTGGGAGGCCATTCAAGGTGGCTATCACCACTTCTGCATTCTCCACTTCTTCTTCTATTGTTACAAGTTGTTCTTTGATTTGAGAGGCCATCGTAAAGTATGACTGTATGGTCTCTACATTTTGGTTCTTCACATTCTTCAACTGTTTTCTCAAAGTCATATTCTGATTTATGTTCTTCCATTCAAAAAGCTTGGTCAAGGAATCAAACATCTCTTTCGGTGTCTTAGGAAGATACTTGTGGTACAAGTTGATCCGTGATTGGATCAACAATGATCTTCTTGTGTAAGGCTTTTAGCCTCATCTCCCTATGGAACTGGAACCTCTCTACTTATGTAGGTGTCCAATTCATTTTCTTCAGAGAGATCATATAATTCCATGCTTGTAAGTTGTCAAATTCACCAAGATTATCATCAATATGATGTGATAGATCATTTTTAAATGAGAACCTCAAATGAAAATAGCAAAAGATTAGATCTTACCGATTTGAGGTGTCCGTCCTGGTTTCGGAGCTGGTTGTTCTAGGGTTTGTTAGAGAAAACCTAATTTTCAAAGCTTGGAATATTTTAGATCTGATTGGATAGACAGATAGACCTCTTCAAGGTGAGCTGTCTAATCTGCTCCTTTTCTGAAAACAGTGGAGGGAAGCTCCCAGAACAGGAAGCCCTAGTTTTCCAATTTCTTCTGCATAAATGCATGATACTATTTCTGTAGTATCTCCATATTTACTGCTCCTATGTGTCTAAAACTTTGCATTGAGGTAGCCTCTCCTATACCTATTCCAACACCATAGGTTTCATCAGAATTGGTTTCACCAATTGGGACTTATGATCGTTTTCCCAAGGTGACCTGTTTCAGGACTGTTCAACATAGCGAAGTTGTATGGACTTCCACATGCCATAATTTCATCTTCAGGGTCTGAAACTTCTAAAAAAGAAATTAAAGTCCATGAAATTTCTGGAACATCTTCATAAATTTCATTTGGACCTTTGTAGCCCGAGATATAGCAATTCTCCCCAGGTGTCCTGTTTAGGGATAAATCCTGGAAGAGGATGGAACCCTAAATTGGAGGGATCATATCTCCTAGAATATAGCGAATCAGAGGCTAAAATTTGGACATAGTGTAAATCTGTATTTTATCTTCAACCTATGAAATTTTCAGATCCTGATCCTTTTCCAATATCGATATATAGCGAATGTACCAAAACGTATCAGTTTTAGTATTTTAGGGTTTTTCCGGTCCGAGGTCAAACTAGGGTTTGACTTTCCCGGAGTTATCCCAACCAAAAATATCGACCCAGGTCTCTAAAATTATATTTTTATGAGGAGAGCAATCCTATTTTGGGCTCACTAAAAAATTCCTCTTTTGTAAGAAACCATAATTTCCCGCACCAAAAACTGAAAAATGCCCAGAATTGAATTCTGCTTCGACAGAAAGATGCACCCTTCAATGGAGAGTCAGCCTAGCATAATTTTGCTGATGGATTCTGGAGAGATACTCAAAAAGTAAGAAGCCCTAGCTTCTATAGCTACACAATGTCTTCTTCTCAGGTTAGCTTTGATACCATGTTCGATTTTTATCATTTAAGCATTATGATCTTAGGATCTTATCTGAGAGAATAACATGCACATCAATAAACACAAGAGACAAGAGATACAAATAATTTTCCTCAGGGAAACCATAAAGGATAAAACTCCGCAACTTCCTCAGAGATAGAATGAGCACCAATGGCAGTAGTAAAACCCGAAAACAAAAAAGATGATCTCCACAACTTGTTATCTCTCTCACACTTAAGAGAGCTTCTCTTCTCTCACTCATGTGCCCCAATGAGTGAGTGTGTGTGTGCTAAATAGAGAGACTCACTCTCTATTTATATTCTTTCATTCACTGAATGTCCACTTCAACATGTCGGCCCCACTTAACAATTACTTACTAGAGCGGACATCTCTAGGAGAGTCTAATAACCCTAGTGCCCCACAATTGTGGGGACTTTGCCCTCGATCAACAAGGAGGGTTAACCTTGACACAATTGAGGGGACTATTACCCCGACTTACAATGGAGGGTTAACCTCAATTACTTTACATGACTTATTTACATTATTGAATCTCCCGATCAGAACATCGGGGCATGATATGACTCAATTACATTATAGATACTTCCCGGAATAAACATCGAGGTACAATATATAAGATATACAAATGAATACATTTTGAAGTTACAAATAACACAACAACCTCTTCACTAGGTGTTTAACAAGCACGTCGAAGGTATACAAAGAGCTATGTACTTTTTCAACTTAAATCGGAGTGTGAAAAAGACAAAAATAAATTCACTCGTAGACAAGAAAGTCCAAAAATACCCTTAAATCTCCAAAAACGATGTTAGAACATGTTCACCTTGGAAACTATAGAAAAACATGAGAAAAAACCTAAATATTTAATTATTCCACTAGTTATTTTCAATAAAAAATTAAAATAACCTACAAATAGTGGAATAGGAACAATTTTTTCACCATTGTGTTTTTACTATTGACATTTGAGTAAAACTTGTGCATAGGAAGGGATTTTGTGGTGGAGATTCTGAGAGTTATAGGACACCTTTGACCGAACTTTCTAGACCAGGTAATAGCAAATCCATAGATCTTCACTTTCATGGGTCATTTTCTTTCTTTGAGTTTGTTTTTTGGCATTTTGAGGTCGATCTACAAAGGGGGAGAGCACACGTAACCTGACGCTTTTCTCTCTTTCGGGAGGTGCGCCGGTGCACCCCTCGAAAGGAGGGAAAGTGCCAAAGGCACTCTGTCCCTTAGGTGGATAACCATCCTCTCTATGTTCCCTTGGGGAAAAGGCGTCGGAGGCAAGGGACTTCCAAAAACCAAAAATTGAGCAAGGTTTTAAGATTTTGCCTCTTGATCTAGAGTCTAGCAAGTGTTTAATGGATGTTCCATTGGATTTTGGAAGGAAATTTACTCCCAATATGGTGATATGGAAAGAATGGGAGCACGAACTTGATGACACCCAAGTGACAAACGATCCTATAACTATGAGGGCTTTGAGAGAATGCAGGCTCCTGAAATACTTTAGGGTTCTAGGAATGAGGGCTTATGTGCAGTTGTTGGAGTACTTGATCCGAATGTGGGGTCTCGACCAACAACATTTTCAGGGTTGGACTCACATATTGACCATAGATGTCGAGGACATCTACTTCTTGACTGGATTATCCCAAAGGGGGAGTCCAGTGGTACTTACAGGTCCCATGTGTAGAGAGATGTCGATAGACAATCTCATAGATGAATACTGTGTGGTGGGGAATAGATACCAGGGAGGAAAGATCCCTATCAAGCATATTGTAGTCTGATGTCTGAGGACTGTAGCCTTCATTATAGAGAAGGTAGCGGGAAACAAGGCATCCCATCAAGCCATTCGTGCTCACATGTTGTATGCGGTGGATTGTATGGATCCTACCATATTCAACTGGTGTGAGGGGTTTCCAGTCAGTCTCAAAGACCAGTTCACGAAATGTCAGAGGGGGGAACTAAAACAATTTGGCTACGGGGAAGTAGTGGTGTCCTTCTTCCTTGAATGGGTGACATTGATGTGACCGCATGTGGCTTTGAACAGGTTGGATGCAGAGGATACCAGGATGTTGAGATGGGTCAAGCCCATGGGTTGGCATGGTGGCGATGAAGGGCACATGGTCACATACGGTGCAGTCTTATTTTGTTGGATATGAGACCAATAATTGATGGTTGAGGAATATTCCTACGCTAGAGTGGACTTTAGGGGTGATCCTGATCTCCCATTACCCGAGGGGGATTAGTGGGATGATTGAGGTAAGAAGAATACCATTCCATGTGTTTTTATTTAATGTTGTATTTCATTTTTTTTGTTCATTTTGAATGATATTGAGACATACAATGTTGTTTGTGTAGACATAGGGCCTTCTTGTCCAACGGGAATGTCACCCATAGAGAAGCAAGGAGTAGCGAGGGAGATGGATATTAGAAATGTGGAGGCTGAAGAAGAGCTTCAAGAGATTGAGGGAAATCTTTAGTGGCTGACTGTGGGAGTACCTCACATTTCGATATATGACCTTCCTAGCCACTACCAGCGCCATACTGCAGGAGTATCAGGAAGCTTTGGGAGGCTACTCCATCGAGTGGCCCATGCTATGATGTGCTACCACGAGCACGAGGATTATCCCATAGTGGATTCCTCATTTTTGTATTGTATTTATATTGAAAGCTTCAAAGCTTCAGTTTTTTCCCTTTTATATGTACTAGACACTTGACATTGGGTAAGCTTATGGCTTCAGTTTATATCTTAGTACCATTTTATATATAAAAAAATTTATTTACAGGTGTGTGTGTGCAATGTATTATGTGTATGAATATCTACTTATGTATTTATGTGATTTAATGCATGAAAATAATACTTTAAAATGAACTTCAAATATGAGCAAGATACCAATCCAAGACAAAAATTTCCAGTGAATCAACTACTGTATTTAAATGTCTCGGGATGTGATGGTAGGAAATATGTTCAAAAGACCTTTCCAAAAGCTGAACTCTTCGGAATGTATGACTCGGTTTAACTAATGTACAACTAACTCTGAATCTAGGTAAACCCTAATCTGACTCACATTGCTAGTTAAAGATTTAGTCAACAAACCAATCATTGCATGGTACTTTGAAACATTGTTTGTAGAGGGACCCAAACAAGTTCCTCTTGAGCTCACCAAATCACCGGTAAGAGAGTACAATACCGAGGATGCCGATGTGAGATTCAAGGTGTAACGACTAACACCATCCGTAAAGCCGAAATAAGTAGTCATTTGTACATTTAAAACATAACACTACATAAGTATAATTATCTAAGACACATCTTACATTCAAACCAAATCCACACTTCAAAATACACACAACACTTTATAAACACTATATGCATAAAACCTATGCTAGATGACCTAGGGATATTATTTTTTGAGGTAGAGCCCATTCCGAGGCTCTCCCATGGGTATTCCATCATAATCCATTAATTCATACGGTCCTTTCTTCAAGACACAACTGACAATGTAGGGACCATGCCACATGAATTCCAACTTTCCAACCCCCAACTTGTCATGTTTTTGGTTGTATGTCAAGATCAGATTGGTTGAATAAAAAGATTAATTCATAATATGAATAGAAAAATTAGGATAAAATTTTAAAATAAGTGTTGGTCCTCATGCAGACTAATTGAAATGACGGTAAGTCGAATCATATAGTCACCACTAACCTGAAGGCAGGGAGATGCATTGTAAAATTCTAAAATATTAACTTTTGTAACTTATGGCTAATGGCATTTATATAGTTCTTGAAATATTTTACTATCTTTCAATTTTAAAATTGACAACCTATTATGACATTACTACCTTACCAAAGTATTACTTTTACCCAATAGTTTTCAAGTTAAAACATTTATTCAAATTGCATTTTACCTTACTTTGAGCCAATAAGTATTATTTTCACCCAATAGTTTTCAAGTTAAATCATTTACTCAAATTGCATTTTACCTACCTTACTACCTTATCATGCTCTAAGTCTAGAAGAGTTATTTTCGCTTGAGTTTTCAAGTTAAGTAATTTGTTCAAACAACATTTGGTCCTTTTGAAACAACAAGATTAAGATGAGTTGTAAACCTTTTTTTAATACTAAGTCATTTATTCAAATTACATTTGGTCCTTTTCGAACACTAGGACTAAGATGAGATGTTTTTACAAAAAAAAAACTACAATTATATATGGTAAATTCACTAATTTAGCAATTAGTAAATTTTGATTAGCTATCTTAAAGTTCTTGAGCCAAACAAGTTTATTTAGGTGAATGCATCCCTCAAAATCTGCAGTCACTCCAAACCTATCGGCATTTACCATTTTTCATGAACTATTCTTTGTCCTTTTGTCATCCTTACTCTTGCAGATTTGGTGTACTGCAATTCTCTTTGTTGGTTAAGGGTTTTGAATTGGCTTGACAACAAAGAAGAAGCAATGGATGGGTGACCCTCTATCCTTGGCTCAAATACCACACAAACTTCAAGAAAGGGTTATTGGCAAAGGACAATCTCGACCAACATCAAAATATTCAACAAACCTAGCTTCCATATATATGCTCTAATCGATGCCATGGTGCAACTAGTGAATATGATGACATAGAGGATGCATATGCATAGTTGGGAAATAATAATTATGAATTATAGATTAAATATCTCACACTTGTTATTGGATTTTCTTTGATGTAATTCAATTGTGAAATAGCAATGCTACTAGTGTCTAATGTTTAGATCTTGTTACTTTAGAACAATACCCAATTTTAATCAAATTTATTAGGTCTAATTAATCTAAGGAACATAGGCAATGTAAGATCCATACTATACATTGCAATATATATATATATATATAGAGAGAGAGAGAGAGAGAGAGAGAGAGAGAGAGAGAGAGAGAGAGAGAAATTAATTAAGTAACAACCATTAAGAGCAATACATTAGGAACCTAGATTTTGAATTATTCTATTCCAATCAAATGTTATTTTTCAACTATAATGATAATAACTCTTATAGATTTTGCAATCATATTATAGTATAGATTTTTTTATGAGAGTTGGAGTTGCAATGGCAAAGCATTTTAAATAAAATCTTTCACAATTTCAATTTTGTAACTCAGTCTATGCATTTTCATTTTTTTGTAAAGTGTAGGCATACAAAAGCTGGGATAGATGCAAAGTTACTAAGAAGACAATATCTAAGGAGATTTTGTAGCAAAAGCTACATATTATTTTCTTGTTTAACTTCACTGCTTACTATAATCGCTACCTATCTAATGTGAAAGTAATTATTTTTGTTTAGTCTTTGTCATTTTTAACCCCACTAATTATTCATGTGTGGAATGATATTCCAAGAGTCAAATTGTTTGAATTTACATATATCTTTCTAAGATCATATATGAGCATTGTTCTAATATTAATGAGAGACTATATTTGTATATTAATAAAGACAATAAATCTAATAAAAATTGAAATGGAGTATGGGCTCATGGCACTATTCATTACATAAAATTGTTAGGCTTTCCAAACAAACATAAATAAAATTCTTTGAGTGTAATTAATTGACTTTACAATTAAATTCAAGTTAGAAAATGAACTTGTATCAATCAATGACTAAACATGTTGGATATTTAAAAACATATATGCAAAAAAGTTATAAAAAAACTTTAAATCTATTAAACAATGGCATAGGGACATCGCCACATTATGGCTATTGTTTAATGCACACGTAAATTATTGTAACATTTTCTTTAAATATTTTAATTGTTGTTTAAATTGTATAAATGATTGTTCTTTATTATTTTGCAGATATTGGAACATTTGTTGGGGAGGTGCCTCACTGATAAGATGAGGAGATGGAAAAGGTAGATGAGCTATTTTAGATACAGAGCCTTGGCATATGACACATGCTAGATTGTAGATTCCACCAATAGCTAGAAGATCAACTATATGCATTTTTTGCCCAACATCAAGCGTGCCTTGTATGAGTGACCTAGATCATAAAGGACCCTGAAATTGTAGGTATATGGCAACCCTTCCACGCGATATGATGTTACTAATTCATTATGATCTCAATGCAGTGATACTATTGCAGAGGAGGTGGCTAGCTCTCTATCACTATCTACCTTCTTCTCCAGATTCATCTGATGAGGGTGTTTATCATCCACCTGCTCTACGCCCTCCTCCTCTTCATCCCCCAACAATCAACCAATCTCCCCCTTCTCCTCCTCCTCTTACAATCAACTAACCACCCTCTTTTCCTCGATAGGATGATTAATCACCCTCTCCTCCTCATAGACTTTATTAGCCACCATCTCCTACTCATTAGTCGATCAACCCCCATCTCCTCCTCCACGAGCTAATCAACCACCATCTCCTCCTCCACAGGTTGAATGATCACCTTCTCGTCCTCCACATCATGATCGAACACCCTCTATACCTCACCTAGTTGATATACCATAATCTCCTCCTCCACTAGATGATCATCCACCATCTCCTCCTCCTCCGATAACTAACCAACTAGTTGCTACACCCACTACTCTCCTTGACAGTATAAATGAGATGGTCTCATTGGGTGATATAGATTTTGGTGGAGATATATACCAATTTCTTCAATCTATATTTTTATTCGGCATCTTGGTATTAATGCCTCTAGCTTTGGTGGTGGAGGCATTGATGCCTCTTGCTCTAGTGGTGGGACAACTAGCTCATAACGGTTATTCATCACATATATATATAGTTTATTGCTACAATGTATCTTTTACATATATATTTGACTTGTAATGTATGTTTGACATATATCTAGATTATGATATTATCATCCATATATATTCTATATTTTCATATGATGTTGATATTTATAAAATATATTGTGTGTATGTTAATGATTTCTCTATTTTTAAATGAAAATTGAGATGCATCATTCATATTTCAAATTTGAGATGGCATGATGTATATCTGACATATTTGAGATTATGTATATTTGACATAAATATTAATTTTGACATTAGTGTTAATGTATATTATGTCTTTTCATATTATATTGATGTTGATCATGTTGTTTATAAAATATATTGTGTGTGTTAATGATTAACAACATTTTTTATTTCTCTATTTTGAAATCAAAATTGAGATGTAATGATGATTTAAATTAGAGATACCATAATGTTAGCACTATTCTATTTTTGGAGTAGTTGATGTTATTACCATTAAATTTTAAGATCTCATTGGTGGTAGTTGATGTTATTACCATTAAATTTTAAGATCTCATTGGTTGTTTGGCAACTCCGAGGTTTTGATCACTTGAAAAGTCTTTCCAGGAATGGAAAGAAAAGGGGTTTAAAGGTTCCTTGAGTAAAAGAAAGAATTTTTTTATAATTGAATTTTTTTTTTATTCATTTTAAATAAAATTTACAAAAAATGGTTTTATAAGGAAATTTTTGGCTTTATAATCAAAATTTTATATTTTTGGGCCAAGGAATGGAAAGAAAAGGGATTTAAAGGTTCCTTGAGTAAAAGAAAAAAAATAATTTATAATTGAAATTTTTTTAATTCATTTTAAATAAAATTTACAAAAATTGGTTTTATAAGGAAATTTTTGGCTTTATAATCAAAAATTTATATTTTTAGGCCAAGGTTTATTTTTATAATAAAAACAAAATTTTATATTTTTGGGCCAAGGTTTATTTTTATAATAAAATCAAGTATATTGAACCAAGCCCAAGATCAAAATTTTATATTTTTGGGCCAAGTTTATTTTTATAATAAAAACAAAATTTTATATTTTTAGGCCAGGTTTATTTTTATAATAAAAACAATTTTTAGGTTTATTTTTATATTTTTGGGCCAAGTTTATTTTTATAATAAAAACAAAATTTTATATTTTTAGACCAGGTTTATAATAAAAACAAAATTTTATATTTTTAGACCAGGTTTATTTTTATAATAAAAATAAGTATATTAGACCAAGGGCAAGATCAACACCGAGAGATTTGCAAATAGTTCAACCAAAGCTCGGTAACAAAGCCCAAGCACCAAGCTCACAAGGAGATACATAGTGCACCACACTCCAACCGAAACTAGAAGTACGAGTGTTTTTAAATCATAAAAGTTCCTCCTTCCTTTTCGATGTGGGATAATGTTTCATTATTATAGAATGAAAAGCGCAAGGTGCAGGCTTTATCTTATGAATAAATGTTTGTGGCCTTTGCATCCGTTATAAGTATTTACCAAGTGGCGTAATGTGCCAAGTTGGAGGGAAGGACGTGATTTTCTTTCTTTCTATTCTATATATATAATGGTTGAAAATGTTTTTTAAATTTTCATTTCCAACATCATAAAATGAATGAAAAATAGAATAGATCAATTCTAGATAATAATAATAAAATGACATGTCCACAATATAAATGTTGAAATAAAACATGCACATATCACTCTTCATTACCATCACCTTGATTATCTTCCTCACTTGGTATTATAACATGTTTGTTCTAAAAAATATGTTTTAATCTAGGGTCATGCCTTAGCACAAACCATTAGTCTCTATCCAACACATCGAGGTAAAACAACACTTCGTTTTAGTGTTTTGGAAAAACATCAATCTATTTAGTTTAATTTCGCATCCTTCTAGAGTTGATACATATTAGCCCACTATTATTATCTTCCTTTACATCATTCTAGTTGAAGGCATCCCACCACTTGCACCTAAAAATAAAATATTGGAAAAATGAGAAGTCCACTTGCATGATCTATTGTACCTTCTTGACATAATCTAACTTCCCCTCTATTATGTTCTGATCACGATGCCTAACATGACTATATTGGTCGAATTTGAATTCCACTCCATAGTATATTGTGACATGTCTATCATCGACATCCTTATTGTGAAAATGATTTCTATATGCCCACATACATGGGAGAAAATGCACCCATAAAATGTAAATAAACGATGGTGTCATTTGTATAATAACCTAAGCATTAATAAAAACATATAGACGTTATAATTAAAATGTGGATTAAAAAGTTTAAAATGTACATAGAGAGATTATTACAAAGTTGTTGCACCTGATACCTATGTTTGATGCATCCTCATCACCATGTGGGTAATGACCGGATGCACCATATTTATCTTTGATATAGTCATCCAACCAACTATTGGGATAGATCATTATAATATTTTATTTTAAATGTTTAGGGTAAGGCATGATTCTATTATTCAACAACCTAAATTATTTCATCTCACTCTCCCATCTCCTTCTCTTCTCTTCATACAATTCAAACCACGCTTGTGTTTCCTTCATGTTGTAAACAATGAATTTATTGATGACATCAAATTTTGAATTCAA
Organism: Pseudotsuga menziesii; assembly: GCA_001517045.1. Classification (NCBI taxonomy): domain Eukaryota; kingdom Viridiplantae; phylum Streptophyta; class Pinopsida; order Pinales; family Pinaceae; genus Pseudotsuga; species Pseudotsuga menziesii. The sequence continues at coordinate 16,874 of LPNX010638579.1, read as the reverse complement.
TGATGTATTCACAAAATAAAATGGAATAATATCATATCAAATATATATTATGAATTACAACATAAATTGTGTACGCACATTTGCCATACAACATAAAATACCTCTCCACTCGGACAGGTCTTGGTACATCTATACAACTATCATATCCTATAATTGTTTCAACTCATTGATCAATGATGTAGGTAGACATTCATATTCTTACTTGTTTTCTACCGGGGACTGTAAGAGCCAACAAAAGATTTTCATTCTTCAAGGACAACCATGGGGAGATATTAATATTGATCACAACTACTAACCAAACATAATAGTTGGTATTTTAGAGAGGATATAGGTTAATTCGATCCATGGTTATGCTCAATTGGAGGATTTGTACTACATCCATAAATTTATTGGGCCATGGATACTCCATATGCTTCATGGATATTAAATCTATTGGGATTCACATAAATCCTGTCTCACTTCTATGTGAGGCATGCCACACATAAAACATGGATAGTTTTTTACAATGGAAGAGCCTTTAAATCCTTGGGATTATAGGCATGTGCCTCAATATCTTATGATGAGGACCATGTGCTTTACCTTGCTTTTTCATTTCTTATACTTGCCATGCCCACATTTTCAACATATCTTTTCATCCACATATTTTCCTCTATAGAATACAATAGTTTTGACAAGCATGATATGATATGTACTCAACACCCAACCTTTTCAACATTTTCTTTTTCTCTTCACAGCTATTCGGTAAGACAATATCACTCAAAAGTACCTTATGTTTGAGTAACCTGCAATTAGTGGGTAATATAAATGTACACTATCATCAAGCATGGATAAAATTGATCATTTACAATTTTGATTGTGTGACATAATTCCTCAATATAAAGGGTACTAAATAATTAGTTACCTCAAAAGCATCAAGAAACACACATTTAACATGCCATACAATGTTTTCAAGATGTACAATAACATTATTGTCCCTAGTTGGGTATACTTTAACCCATGTCCAAACAAATGGGTGGTGAAAGCAGAGTTCAGGATGTTGAAGAAGGTATCGATTATATGAGCATCATCCCCTAGATCATCTTGTTGGAATGCATGTAACAACATTCCCTCCATGGAACTTGTATCCCATAATAAATCATCCATACCAACGTTTATTTCATTACCTTCATAGCCAACATGTGAAGAACCAATGTTACTTTAGACATTTTGAATAAGTGACTAGGGACATAGTGGGAATTGAATAAGTGGTTGATTCAAACATACTTGGTATGCTTCCTCTCTAGGATTACACTCATTTAGTATCCTTATCTTGATTAGACATTGTAATGGGGTGCAACAAAGATGATGGATAGGTCACTTGTCATCAAAACTTTGATTGCAAAAATATTGAATATTACATTAATGAGACTAGTAAACACAATGCAATTAGTATGTTCAAACATTATACTAATCAATTATTCGAAGCATGGATTTTTTTTCCAATAGTACATGTGCGACCAACCAATTTATAAAACAAAATGTAAAATTAAGAAATACATTTATATTAATTCCATTGAAATGAAATTACACAATGGGTTTTTTCTTATACCCCAAAAGGACATCTAAAGGTAGTCCCAATGCAAGGAATCTTTTATGAGAGGTTCATGGTCTAGAAAAGTAATAGTTTAATAACAACTCATAAACATGAGACAAACTAGGCATTGCATGCACAATAAAAAATCTAGATGTTTTCCTTTTCTTAAAGTACACACATTTGAGTGTTCTTCAAACGAGCAATTTGCACTAATTATTGTGCACCTACAAATATTTATGCACCTTGCAGTGTTTCCATGAGTGGATAGATGACCATCGACATATAACATTTCTTCATGTTAAAGTTTCCAAAAGCATAGTTGTTCATGCACATACTATGCATGGAAGTGTTATGTTGTATTTGACAATGTTATACCCCAGTTTTGATCCCAAAATGTAATTTTGTAAATATTGATGTAAACTACTAGAGTTTGGTACTTGTGACAGAGGACCTAAGATTACATTGATGAATTCAAAATTTATTTGGCATTAAATCTAGTATATTGGTGTGTGAAAAAAACCTAGCCTACATCTTGTGCTTTGGAGTCTCAATTTGGAGACTTCATGTCCAACCTGTGTTGGATCTCTAGAAGGGAATTGAAGCTTGCTCGAGGGACTGTTATCTTAGAGAAGGGGGATTGTTCCTATCATTGTGCAAGTTGACGGGGAAGGAGAATTGAGGATTGGGACATTTGTGGAGAGTGTTTATGCACCAGTGGGTTTCCTAAGAGATTGATCTATGTGGAGGCTTGGGAAAGAGATTTTACCTTGTGGATTGATAGCCCCAAATTAGTGGTGTACTATCAAATAAAGATATAACTTGACAAATACTATGTCTAAGAGGAACGCCCTTCACCTGCAGCCAGTTTGAGAACAATTTATTAATTTAAAATATAAGTCTCTAAATGTGTATGAATTCCATGGTTTAATCTATCTTTTCATATTGTTCAATCTATTGTTATGATTGTATATGTGAGTTGATTGCTTAGCATGTTATGAATGGCTTCATCTTATAAATTGGTTTTAGTTATTAATAATCACATATGATAATTTGGGGGACCATATGTATGTATTATGTTTTTAAATTGAATGAATTTATGAGAAATGAATTTCGATATAAGTGGTGAATTTAGATATGAAATTTGAGTACCCTGTGGTCTCCTATGTTAAAAGAGGTGACTTGGTATGTTATGAAGCGGCATCATAGCCAAGATTTTTAGTGTTGGGAATAAATGGGTTGAAATTTGATTAAGCCTATAGATTCAAAGAGACGACCCCAAGCAACCTCCCATGGCAGAAGAAAAGAGAGACGATCTACTAGGAGTTCCTATCAAGTTGTTGCTTAAGGAAGCTACCACGCGACAGAGGAACAATATGATATAAAATTTCACCTAGATCCTTCGATGGATGCCAACAGCAATGGAGGTATCATCAAGTAGTCACTTCAGAGAAGCCATACGCTTCAAGGTACAAGTTAACTTTCATATTCATTTGTTTGAAATCCATATCAATGTTGATGCCCTAGATAAATGGTCAAATTTGCTAGAAGGGTAATTCTCTATCCATAATTTTTTTGACAAGGAAAATATCACCTTTGCACTCCTTAAAGTTGTCCCCATGTCAAAAATTTGTTGGAAATTTAATATGAGAAAAACTCAACAAAGGATTCTAAAATGTTGGAGGTCAATATAACTTGGGTCTATTTTATAGATGTCGTTAAGGAACAATATTACCTTGTAGGAAACTATGATGACCAATACAGAAAATGGAACATTTTGTGAAATGGAACATTCTGTGTCAAGAGAGGGACCAACAATGCCGAAGTACACCAATAAATTTCATACCTTCCGTACAAAGCTGGGTTTCAGAGACTCCGAGAAACACTTGGTTCTAAAATATCGTAGTGGCCTACATTAGTACATCCAAACAAATATGGAGTTCTTGGACATATCTTCACTGGGAGAGCTGCTTATTAGTATGTTGTCAAAATAGAGCATAAATTTCAACAAAAGAATAAGTGAGAATTCGGCCTTGTGAATCTGCTGCAGAATCAAGGTAAGGTAAACCCTGGCTCATAGGACAAAGGACAAAGTAAGGAAAACCAATCCCATCCACAACAAAAAAGGGTAATAAAGAGACAAAGAAGGAAACTGAAAAGTAATACAGGTTCCATAAAATCCCTTGGCACAACACTGATGAATGCATCTCAAAGAAGTCATTGGTGGTCGAGTTCAAAGCTTTAGAATTAGATATTGGTTCCGAAATTGATTCAAAACACTACACCACAATGGCAGACAAGAGGAAGCAGATCATTCATGTATGACCCAGTGTCATTGTCACCACCACACAGATTCAACCAAAGGAACTAGAAGGGTCAGATGTAGACAACCGCATCTTCCACTCACAAATGTGGATTAAGCCCCCCCCCCCCCTACATTTTATTGTTGATAGTGGCATCCAAAAGAACCTGATCTCAGTAGAAGTCATAAAGAGATTGAAGTTTCTGACAACACCACACCCAAAACCATACACCATTAGTTGGCTAAGCCAAGGATGAGATGTTTTTGTCAGTCATCAATGCCATCTACCATACAAAATCAAGTATTTCAAAGATAAGGTATTATGTGATTTGAACCCACTTGAAGTCTATGATGTTATTTTAGGGAAACCATATATGTGGAAGAGTCATTCTGTATATGAGTCATGACCTCATAGTGTCATTTTTACCTTGGGAGGACAAATCTATCAGATACCAAAGATATTTTCACCTACGTCAGTCTCTTTGACCTCAACCAAGCAATGCAGGAAGATAAGCTCCCACACTAGGAAATTTTCCCTCTTCACAATTTCCTATGAAGGGGAACATCATGTCACAAAGACCTCCACAGCCTCTGCACAAGGTCCCTGTACTCAACAAAAAGAAGAAGAACACAAAGACATTGTCATCTCATCTACCCAAGTACTTCTATGGTGTAAGGCCACGTATTCAAGGTGCTCCTACATAAAGAAAACATCCATGCTGGTTTAGATAAAGGATAATAAGGTAGCCAACACTATTGAACAAATCCTATGCATGCATATATTGGAATATTCACCAATACTGAGAGCGGGTGAGAATCAATATTGAACAATTTTTACCATTTTTAACCTTAAGCACATAATGTAGCATTAACCATTAACAATGTCATTCATCATCACATAAAATCATACATAGTACATAAGATATTTTTACATGGAAACCCAAACAGGAGAAAACCACAAAATGTTGTTCTTATGTTTATGAAGAACACATTCTATTTTATGTGCACCAACACAAAGATAGAACCAAATCCATGATTTATCTAGCACCGACTAGAAGGAGGAAACAACCCCCATGTGAGCACCAACAAACTGGTTTCTCTAGCACAAGCTAGAAGGAGGAATTAACCCCCTTGTGAACACCAAATCACACTTCTCGGGAACCAACCTGAAGGAGACTACAATATCCTCTCCTTTCCCCAATATTTCCACCTTGTATCTCTAGCGCCAACTAGCAGGAAGCATCAAATTCCTAATATTACAAGAACCAACCTACCCAAACACAACCCTACCACCCTAATATGAATAGGAGTATCAATCTTTCACTGTCATTGTCACTATCTCTATCTCTATCACCATCATTTTCACTGTCATTGTTTCTATCTCTATCAGTTCACTATCTCTATCACTGTCAGTGACACTTTCACCATCACTGGCACTATCATTGTCACTTTCACTGCCACAGTCACTATCATTTTCTTCACAATCTGCCTCTGATCTACTTCATACTATACAAAAACCCTTACTTACAAAGAGAATATATATGAAATTTTAGAAAACCAAATTATGAAGTTTGTAACCCTGGTCCTTCAATATCTCTACTTCATCTCCTCCAAGGTTCACTATCTGAAACGTCCTAGAACAAAATTTATAGATAAAATACCAACATGACATGTTTAAAGTTGATTTTAGGATCTTCAGAAACCCTATCTTCTTGAGGTCATATATCGGAAAATACAGTAGACCATATTCTAAAACTTGTACCATAAGCTCTTTAATCCATCTACTTCATCTCCTCTAAAGGGTCACTATCTGAAGCTTTCTAGAACAAAAGATATAGTGGAAATGCCAAACTATCCTATTTAAATATGATTTTAGGACCATTCAGAACCCTTAACTTATCGAAGTAATATCTACAAAAATATAACAACTAGCACCTAGAACTCGTACCATGGGTTCTTTAGGATCTCTACTTCATCTTCTTCAAGTGGATTTCTCTGAGTCTTTCTAGAACAAACTATATAGCAAAAATTCCAACATGACATGTTTGAAGATGATTCAAAAACCCTAACTTTATGAGGTCATATCTCTTAAAATATAGCGAACTGGCATAAAAAATTTGTACCAAAGGTGCTCACACATCTTATCTCCATCCCATAAATATTTCATGGTCTGAATCATCCTAGAAAAAAATTTAGAGCAAAAATTCCAAGATAACGTGAATTGAATTTCGTAAAAAAAACCCTAGAACAAATCATCACAAGATTTTGTCTTCCATTGGAATTTCACACTTCTTCACTTCATGTTCCATTGGAATTTTTCCCTTCTTCACTTCATCTTCCTTTGTAAAATCACTCGTATAGGCTGAAATTCGCTCCTTTTCCTTGGCCGAGTTGAATTTCTTTTATTCAAATGCCAAATGAGGTTCCTCTTATTTAGATGAGTCTAAGTCACTCTTTTAATTGACATAAGGTTAAGTCAAACTATAACTTATCATTAATTTTGTCTTCCACATTTTGGGGCCTTCTTCAATGGGTCAATGATAACTTCATGGCTTCATAAAGGAGCTTCTTTAATGGTTCAATGGAATTTGACTTGTCTTCATGACCACTTCATGGCTTCATTAGGGCATTATAAGTGGACATATATCCATTTCTTCAGGGGATTATTCATTTTTCTTTAGGTCTTTACTTTAAGGCTTCATGTCTTCATCAAGGGATTTTGATTTGTCTTCTTGAACACGGGTATGGGGATTCTTCAAACTGTACATAATCATGGCTTCAAGGGAATTTTAAATTTTCTCTAGGTATTTACTTTAGGGATTGTTTACACCTCATCATGAGTATGTGGACACATCATCCTCACTTTAGGGGTTTCTTCACACTTCTCATCCTCAAGGTTTTAAGGGCATTCTTCAATGATTCCACATCATCCTCACTTTAGGGGATTCTTTACACTTCTCATCATCATGGTCTTGTGGACACATCATCATTGCTTTAGGGGAATCTTCAATGGATTTAAGGGATTTATTCATTTGTCTATCACTCAAAGAGGGCATGTGCAAGAAAACACATGTTATCTCATATTGTGAGGGTCATGCTTAATAACTACTCCATGAGGGACCACATTGGAGATATATACACTTGTGTCAAGGATCCTTCAAGGCTCTTCAAGGCTTCATCAACATTACTCAAGAATATCCTTTTATCATTGCCATATCGTCATCATCATTGCCACACCATCATCAATGACACCATCACACAACAATATCATAAGCTCACGATGTAATATCATTGACACAAATCTCTTGAACCTATTGAGTTTAATGACAACTTTAATGAAAACCATCAACAACAATTACATCCCTATCAGGTTGTCAAAGAAAGACAACCTTTTCACTCAACTCAACACACAGTTTGACATATGAGAAGGAACTCAACACAAGGAGACCATTGATTCTTAAGGGAGGAGGATCGATCTAGATGGGTATCAATGGAAACCCACCTATTCTGCTGGCTCAAAACGTTTTTTCCAGTTTGACAATTTTTTGGGTGATGGAAAGACAAAGAAGGATATTGAAAAATGGTGCGAGTTCAAAAAAATTCCTTGGCACAACACTGATGAATGTTGCTCAAAACAATCATTAGTGGTTGATATCAAAGCTTCAAAATCAAGATGATATGAGAACCCTTATATACACTTGTGTTTAAAATTTTCTCTTTAAATTATAGTTGGTGCTAGAGAAATCAATGAGATGGTGCTCACAAGGGGGTTGGTTCCTCCTTCTAGTTGGTGCTATCTTTGTGTTGGTGCACATAAAACTGAATGTATTATTTATAAACACAAGAACAATATTTTGGGGTGGTGACGGTGACACTAGAGACCATTGCTTCTTAAGGGGGAATGATTAATCTAGATGGGTATTAATGGAAACCCACATATTCCACTCACTCGAAAAAAGTTTTTTGAGTTTGGTAAATTTTTGGGTAAGAACACTACTCCAAATGGATATCAGTGGACAAACATAGGTACAGACAAAGACCCAAAATTAATAAAAATTGGAAAAGGTACCTTGGAAAAGGAAAGGAATAGCTTAATCAATCTAATCAAAGAGTATATAGATGTTTTCGCCTTTAGTTATGATGAACTTAAAGCTTATCAGGAAGATGTGTTTCAAAACACTATTATCCTCAAAGAAGAAGCCAAAGAGGTCAAACCTTTTCAACAAAAAACTTAGGCGAATAAATCCTAAGTTGGCCCCTATTGTTCAGAAAGAGTTACAGAAGATGTTAAGAGCAGGGATAATAACACCTACAAGATATTCATCGTGGTTCTCCAACTTAGCTGTTGTTAGAAAGAAGAATGAATCAATTAGAATATGTATAGGTTTCAGGAATCTAAACACATCATTCCTAAAAGATAATTACCCATTTCCCGACATGGAAACATTGCTTCACAGAGTAACAGGTTCAAGAATGATGTCCATGTTGGATGGTTTATGGATATAACCAAGTATTGGTAAATAAAGAAGATCAACATAAAACAAAATTTACCACTCCTTGGGGCGCTTAAAAGTTTTTAAGAATGCCTTTTGGCTTACTAAATGCAAGGGCTTCTTTCCAGAGAGCCATGGACTTTACCTTTAAGGAACTCATAGGTAAAGTGATTGAAATTTACCAAGATGACTTAACTGTTTTTTTGAAAGAAAGATCTGACCACATAAGTCATCTTAGGTAGGTGTTTATAAGATGTCATAAATATGACATTTCCTTAAATCCCTCCAAGTCAATATTTGGGGTTGACGAGGGAATGTTGTTGGGACACATAATCTCAAAGGACGGGGTCAAGATTGATCTTGAACGAGTAGAAGCCATTAAAAGAGTCTCCTTGCCTCATAATTTAAAATCTCTCCAATCTTTCAACGATTATATAAATTTCATAAGGAGATTCATCCCAAATTTAGCATAACTAATGAAACCCTTACAAAATTATTAAAAAAAGATGTTAAATTTGAATGGAAGGATGAAGGGATAGACACTTTCAAATGTATCAAAGATGCTATATCTAAATCACCAGTTTTAATCAGTCCAAATTATTCCAAAGAATTTGATATTTTCCCTTTCGCCTCAGAAGGCACCATTGCTGGTGTTCTACTTCAAAAAAACAACAAGGGATAATAACAACCTATAACTTTTATGAGTAGAGCCTTGCAACATTCAGAATTGAAATATATTGCCATGGAAAAGGAGGCATACACTCTTATCAAGTCCCTTAAACACTTTAGAACTTACGTTGGACACTCAAATATTGTTGGATATGTACCCCATGCAACTGTCAAAGATATCATGTCTCGGCAAGATTGTCTAGGTATAGGGGTAAGTGGGTTTCAAAAATACAGGAGTATGATTTAGAAATAAAACCCACTAAGTTAATTAAAGGGAAGGGGATTGCAAAGATGTTGACTCAGGGTAATGAGAAATCCTTAGGAATGATTTGTCAGAATAGTAATCCAAAACAAAGTGTATTAGACGAGCTTCAAAGATTAGATCAACAACCTTGGTATTCATACATCATTTTTTTCTTCACAACCTTACATGCCCTGATCACCTACTTGGCCATAAACAAAGAGAATTAAGGTTAAAATAAACTAAGTATTGTTTAAAAAAAGATGGTTTGGGTTGGAGAAACCTATATGGCTTAATACTTAGATGTGTTGATGAACCAAAGTCCAAAAGACTCATGGTTGAGTTCCATGCAGGATTTTGTGGTGGGTATTTTGCAGCAAGAACAACCACCCTTAAAATACTGAGAGCAGGTTACTATTGACCGAACCTTTTTTTAGATGTGCATAAGCTTGTCAGGATTTTCCCTCGGTGTCAGTTGTTCACTGGCACTACTACATTTCGATCCAAAATCCGACGGAAAAATCCGACGGCACGTGGATTTCTTTTTTTAAACCTACCAAAAATCACAAAGATAATTTTTTTTTTTGAAAATGTGGCCATAAGCGTCGCTTAAGTGACGATGCATCAAATTGGTCAATTATTTAAATAAATTCACTTAATTGGTCAATTATTTAACATGGGAAATTCAATTAATTGGTTCATCATACTCATGTCCATAGTCATGTT
>LPNX010638574.1:74172-181862 GCA_001517045.1 Pseudotsuga menziesii | reverse complement strand
CAAATTGCTATAACATTTCTAAGGTCTTAAGACTCTTTGTTTACCTGATTCTGAACTTGTTTCTTCAATTCTTTGATTTCTTTCTCCTGAACTAAGGAATTACCTTTAAGATACTCAATTTCTGCCTCAGCCATAACTAACTGGCGTTTTTTTTCTTCTATAATCTTTGTGATGTCTTATTTTTATTATGCTTGTTTACACAATGAATTGAATGCAAGGTGTTGGACCTAATATAGCTATTAGCTTCTGCGTTTATGAGAGTCTTAAATCTGCTTGGGAGTGTAAGAGGTATATAGTGGATTTATTTGCTCCTTTTTTTAAAGATGATTGTGTTGGAGGATTCCCTTCTCAAACATTTCTCCCCTAGTCTAACTTTCTTAAAGTGAATGCTTTTATGTTTCAGACCTCAGGATTCACCTGTGGCGGTTAGCTTGGCCTGTGGGATCCTTTCAGGCGTTGCATCCTCGACAGGTAAAAGAATGTATTGCCTTCCATTGCACTATTCTTCCTGATTTAGATGTGTAGGGATTTTCAAATTCATACAATTTCTGAAAAGCTTAAAGAGGGGTGATAGTGAACCAATCTTGTATCAAAGCTTGTAATGATAAAAGCAAAGGCAGAATATCTCTCTGGGCATTTTACAAATGCTTGCACACATTGTTTGATGTTTTTTCAATGTAGTCATTTATTGCTACAGAAGCATTTTCTTCCATGTGCATACTAACGTTTAAATATTGCAGCAACATTTCCACTTGATTTGGTGAGGAGAAGAATGCAACTGGAAGGTGCAGGTGGACGTGCTCATGTATACAACTCGGGACTTCTTGGTACATTCAAACAGATAATTCGGACAGAAGGATGGCCTTGTTTATACAGGGAAATTCTTCCAGAGTACCTCAAAGTTGTTCCAAGTGTTGGTATTGTGTTTATGACTTACAAAATCATGAAGGTGGTTCTTTCTCAAAGGCATTCGAAGGAATAGATATTTCCAGGCTGGCTTCCTGCACTGTCTATCTCAAAGAGGATTATCAAATATCTTGTAATCCTAAAGTATTTTTACATTTGAGGTATATGAAATTCTTTACCAGGCTTTATATTAGATACATGTCAGTTATACATTTGAAAGATGTATTTGTATGCTTGAGGGTGAAACTTTCAGGTAATCTGCATATGTCGTGCCCCCCTTTGAATCTCTGAATATGGTAGTCTGACTAACTTGACATGACATGTTGCTCCTGACTTGATAAAAGAGTTTATACAAATACTGTAAGTGCATGTTATAAGACTGTACCCAGTCTAGTGCATACTTAGTATTCTAGTTTTTAAATTTTTAACTTGTTTATTCCGTTTAAAAGAATACTTCTATGCAAAGAGTGTAAATTGAAATAGGGTTTGACACTGAGGTTAAACCTACACAGATTTAGAGCTTGTTGGAAATTAATTATTCTTGAAATAGGTAAATTCTTAGCTTCATTCTATTTACTGTTTACATTTAAATTTTCATTTGTTTACTGCTCTGTTAATTAGTAAAGATTCAGGGTTATGTAATGTTTTAAACATTAACTCTGAACTTTGATTATTTCTTCCTTAATAGTATTTATAACATAATCCTATTCTAGTATATGTAAAATAATAGTTTAAGCTAAATGATATAAGGGTGGTTGAAACCTTGTTTAGATACTTACTGTATCTCCTATAATTTTTATTGTAACAGTATATTTCTTTACTATAATTCTATTTTAGCGTTACTGTTTCTTTTTCAACACAGATATGCTCATAAAAACAGTAAACATAACTAACCAAAATACTGTTCTCTTTAATAATAACTTACACACAGTATTAAATACTTTGCTATCTACAAAATGCAGAACCATATCTATTATATTCAATCTCTTATCATTTTCTTTCATCTACTGTAAATATTCTATCTGTGCTGGAGTATGGCCTGGTTTTCCAGGTGTGGAAAAACACAGACTAGAAATTATTTTCTATTCTAACACATTACTTTTCAAATTCATTTCTTCAATAAACTAAAAAGACTACTAAATTATAACATTTACAAACTAAATATTTAACATTCATATAACAGTTAGACTCAGATTTATCTATCTAACACAGTAAAACAAAATAATGTAGAACCTGTTTAGGACAGACGACAATAGTGTTAGGAGGCTGTTCCTCCCTACCAATCTCCTGGAGAGCACTCAAACAATGCTTCCTCAGGACCCCCGAGCCTGTTCCTGGTATTATTGGCTAGGAACCGGTGGAGAATGCAAACAGTAAACTAGTCCAATATATTAGTAAAATACTCTGCTCTCAACAGTAAGATCTTTCAGCTTAAAAGTTGCACTAGATCAATCAGTAGTTATCCCCTCAAACACTTTCCACAATTCCCTTCCATTGAATTTCTCTGAAGTACATTCATTCACCTGAATGATCACTTCTCTAGAAAATGAGCAGCCTCAGCTCTCTTCAATGGGAATTTTTATAAAGATTGCCTAGGTCTTTTGGGTCAGTTTTCATTGATTGAGCCACCTGCTCTGATTCCACTTTCTTGGGGAATCATAACCCCAAATATAGGGAGGTTGCCACCTGCAACAGTTGGAAGTGGTTTGAGGATGCTGCCACCTGCAATAGTTGGCAGTGGTTTGAGGATGCTGCCACATGTCAGTTTTCTCTGCACCCAGTCTCCTCCACCAATTTGACCAGTAAACACTCTTTTAAAAACTCTCCTAAGCTGTTGTTTCCTCCTTTATTTAATAAAATATTCAGAATTACATTAAATATCCTTAACACTGTTGAGTCATCAATTACAACTTAGCATAAAATTTAACATATTGTCCTCAAATAATATCTAATAATATAAAATTGTTTTTGCAAAATTGGGGCATGTGACACCCATCCCTTGTGCAACCAACCTACTAGGAACCAACTTGTGAAAGGGATGAGGATACCAATCCTCTTGAGCACCAACTCAATCTTTCCTTGCAAATTATTTCCTAATTCCATCTTTCAATCCTCGCTTCAAATTTGTCCTCTAACTATCTTCAACTTATCCATGTTCCTTCGTTTCAGTTCTTGATATTGTTGCAAATTAGATCTTCAAATAATACAAGATCAATCAATAAATATGTGAAGTATCCCATTGATAAATGCTTTGACACGGTCCTTAATCATACTTTAAGGTATTCTTGAAATTGGTGCCAAATGTGCCCTTAACAATCCTCAAAACATGTGCGAGTTTTGTCAAAAAGTTCTATAGCAAATACCCCTTCATAGTCTTCTACCAATAGACATCCCCTGTAGCCTTCATCCTCTGCGATTTTATCTCTCTTTCTTTGTTGCAAAAAAATGCTCTTCTTACCTACTGCTCCTCGTTTCGTTTTTAGGTCTTCCTCTGCCGCACTTTCACACATACCAAAGAGGATGAACTCACCTCTTATATATATATGTCTTGCAACCTTTCAATGCGTTCTTTTAAGGTGAGGCTGACTTATGGTATTTTTGAAACATTTTATTGTGAAGGATTATGTTTAGGAAGGAGGGATAACTTGTATGTTATGATAGGGTCTTTATTAATGACTAAGATGTACCCATATGTCGGGATAGTGTCCACGTAATCACCTAAGCAATAGATTTTTGGAAACCCTCCTCAAACTGCCTCAAAACCATAACTTTATACATGACAGAGACTCGACGTGCATATTTTTATGTTGGCGAGATTTTCTCTTAGATTGGCAGACATTCCATAGGGTTTGCGGGAATTTTAGCAAGTGTGGTGGGAATTTCTCATGCCAAGAGGGAATTCTTTATCAACAGTGTGGGCATATTCAAGTGTCGCTGCAGACATCCGCTTTTGCGGGCATAATTCAAATTTGTTGGGAATTTTTCTTATCTCATGCGTGCATTGATGTGTTCTCATGTTGGTGGTTAGATGTAGCTTGAAGGACCTGTTTAACCAAGTTTCCATGCTTGAGGGTGAAGGACTTGGTTGATTTGATTGGTCTGAAGAAGAAGGAATACTTTGAATGATGGATTGAATCACCCTTCTCTTTTCCCTACAATTCTTTCAAGTTTGGATTTGAAGGGAAGGAGTGCTTGAGATCATTGTGGAGCATTGATTGGGGACAAATTTCCTTATGTGGAGTTATTATATGAGATAATTAAAGTTTGAATTAAGCAAGGTTCATCAAATGTTTTAAGATGTCATTCAATGCCAGGGTTGAATGTACTTATCCCTGAGAATGACATTAAAATGTTATAGTTTCATTTAACACTTAGGTGGGAAAGTCTTAATCCACTAATCTTATCAAGAGCAGATTCAGAAAGAAGCACCATTGTCACCTCAATGTTAATTTCCCTCTTTTAGACCAGCTCTCATAGCCAAGGGAGGCTTCCCTATAAGTTCAATTAGATTTGGTTTTAGAGAGAATCAAGGGAAATGAGATCAACTTGATAATTATGTGGGTTATGTAACTTAGTTGATTTCCAAGCTAAACATTTAACCATTCAAGTTAGACAATATTAAATAGATCAAACAATTAGAAATTTCTCAAAAGTGTGAAACAACATGAACCATGAACATGAACCATAAGGCATTAAAGGTCATCGACTTCATGTATTTATTGGTCCATAAAGGAAACCAAACTCACTAGAAAGACAAGGTTTCAAAAATTATTTATCATTTACTTAATGATTGTGTAATTAATCATTCACAAAATAAAATCTTCTAGAATTATAATGAGAATTACTTAATGGTCCATCGAACGTAGCTCTAGTGGTTGGGAGGAATGATTGCTACCCTCTCAACCAAGGTTCAATCCTTGTAAATGACATGTTGAGCTCTTAAATGGACATGTTTGATGCTTTTGTCGAGCCACCTTTCATTAGAGAAAATTTAGGGTCTAAATGGGCCTCCTAAGGAAAATAATAAAATAACAGTTAAAATAATAAAATAATATTTATGAATTTTGAAAGAAGAGAAAAAACTATTTTTTTTCTTCATATTTTGAAAATATCTCCAATGTGGTTTTACTCAAATTTTGAGCAAAAGCACTCGTTGGATGCATAATTCAATTCCACACCCAATGAGTTACTTCAAAAAGTAACCCATTTTTAATGTATTTCTTGTTTTTGTGGGGTGATGTCCATCAAAAGTATGCAATGTGGGTACTTGTTGGATGCAAAATTGAATTATGCATCCAACGAGTGCTCCTGCTTGAAATTTGAGTAAAACTATAGGGATATATGTTGAAAATACGAAGAAAAAATAGGTTTTTTTAATGACAAATATGCCAAGTCAACCATTATGGTTGACTCTTCTTCTTAAAATTCTATTAGTTGGCTATTTTTTTTCATGAGGCCCATTTTGGTTGGCTCTTTTTCTTATGAGGCCCATTTTAGACCCAAAATTGTCTCTAATGGTAGTGACGATATTCGACCTTCCCACATTCCTCATGTAATGTCGGGGGGAGGGGGGAGGGGGTTTCTGAGGATGTAGCAAGCACCGATCTCTGGTGCCATGAACCATATTAAAAAAAGATTATTTAGCCAATGTAAAATAAACAATCAATCTACCATTAACGAAGTAGCTTCAAGTGTTATTGTTATGAATAATTGAATGTGACAACAGATTGCAGAAATTTCCATAATATAAATGTAGTCGCTTATTCAATATCTAAAGGTGATTTAGAAAATAAATTAATATTTTACCAAGCACAAATTTTCCAAAATTTATTAATTGTGGTGGCAAACAAATTTGTAGTGAAAAAATAGCAAGAAAACTCAAATAAAACCCAGATTTTAGTAGTAATGAAAGTGCATACTTCTTACAAGCATAAATATGAATTTCAGAGTGCTTTATTGGCCTTAATAATTTTATAGAATTTAAGATACTTGTTGTAATGTTTTCCAAATATTAACATTTGCAATTTCCAACCAATAAAAACTAATAAAAATGGTAACAAGTTCAATATCTAATGCCCATAAATTTTAATAGTTAGATCTAGAATGAAACCTTTGTAAAAAAAATTAGTTCTATTTTTTTTAGTAAATAAAATGCAGGAAATTAAAACAATTAATATAACCCGAGGAAAAGAGCTAAACCATATCTAAAAAAATAAGAAAATATTTTTTGAAATTTTTTGAGATTGAATCTATCCTAGGAATTGCATAAACTACTCTAGAAAGAAAAATTAAAATATTTTTTGATTTTTTTGGAATAAAATCTACCCTAAAGAAGCAAAGAAATCAATAAATTTTGTTGTTTATCGGTTGAATAATTTAGAGAGATTGACTAGTGCCTTCAAACCTTTGGTCTATGGGGTCTTGAGATCAAATCCTTCAGGTGGCCTTGTATGTAAATGTTCGATTGAAATCTCTTCATAAAACAATAAAAATTCCTATCCCAAGCTATTGAAGCTCCATGCAAACTTTCACCAAGGAAGGGTGGCTTCTATGGCACACTCATTAAACCTATTCCCTAGCTTGTGCCGATTTCATTTGTATCCCCTACTAAGGTAGCCAAACCACAAACAAGCAACAAAACAAAACCACAAAATAACAAAGTTATTCCGCTTGACCAAATTTACCCTTGCAGTGAACTAGGAACATAAACCTTAGAATGATAAAATAACATGTTACCTCAACAAGAATATCACCAAGTTGTTCCAAACATAGAAGAAGAGGCCCAATAAACCAAATATTTCGATGCAAAACGATAGTATTACTCTCCAATGCTCAATAACAATGAGAATGCAAGGTGAACTCTCTTATATAGGAGAAAAACTCAAACTCCTCTATAAAAAAATAATAATAAAATTTCCCTAACCCTAGATCCAACCTAGGGATCCTCCAAAATGAGCCAAAATACCTGAAATAATCCTCAATCCCTCAAGGAGAGAGGGATCACCCAACAAATCACGGTCAAAGTGTGGTGAATGGTACAATAGATGGCTCAAGAGGGAGGGTTATTCAACAAAATAGGGACAAACTCTCCCNGGAGAGAGGGATCACCCAACAAATCACGGTCAAAGTGTGGTGAATGGTACAATAGATGGCTCAAGAGGGAGGGTTATTCAACAAAATAGGGACAAACTCTCACATGTGTGGCTGTAATGAAGGTCTAAGTGAGATTTCATCCTCAAAAGTGATCCAAAAAGCCTCCTCAAGGATAGCACAAGCCTCCATCATGATTCAAAGTGCGAGGGGTATTTGTCCCAAGTCTAAAACCCTAGGACGCCCTTCTCCAAGTGCTCCAACAATTCATCCCAATGTGCTAGAAAGAGGGGTGACTCCATAAAAAAGGCTCAAAGTGTCCTCTAAAGTCCTCCAAATTCACCTCAATGGTCCAAAAGTGAAGAAAGGTGCTCATACACATGATAGGAGTAGGAGGAGGGGTCTAGGAGTTTCCCAAATCTCCCACATGTTACATACAACTCATCATCATTTCAGGGAAAGATGGCATCACTCCCTTCATGTGCTAGGAGACATGACATAAAGTAACCTCAAGTGTAGCACTCCATAAAGAGGGTGTCTAATAATCACAAAACACACCAATCTAGTCATAGCATGTGTGTAAATAAGTTCTCTTTAATGGAATAAAGTTAACCATAGTCAAATGTTAGGAAAATGTTCATTTAATATGACAATAATATACAAGATAACACACTTGATCTATTAACTAAATATTTTTTTTAACCCATTTAAGTCTAACATTAACGTAACCCTTAAAACCTATTTACATGTGAAAGTGCTAAGCCAATCCACATATTTTAGCTTACCTAGTAGATGAGGTGAAGTACATGTATAGGTAAGAAAAAGGGGTTTTTGTGAAATAACCATCCTATTAACACAAGTGTGTTGGTCTATCTTTAACTTTCAATATTTATGAATTTTTTGATATTTCATCCACATGTGTGCCTAAGGAAGTGTTGTCATGGGTCATCCATCCATGCGCCTTCATATTGCAATCTCTCTATTTCATTTTTTCTTTGACATTTAATTCATTTATCCCTTTCATCTACTTAGTCCCTTTTCTTTAGATTTGTCTTTGATAAGCTGGGGCAAGAGAAACTAGCTTTCATGATGGTATATATCATGATTGTTTCGATTTGCATTTTTGCATTTAATTTATCAGTAATCCCTTTTGAAGATTACACTATTCTTTTAGCTTTATTTGAGGCATTCATACATCGGAATAGTAATGAGACCATCTGTTATTACCAAAGACAAATTATTCACAAGGGAGAATATGAAAGGGATGGGTGAATTTGTTAGCGAGATGAAAAAAAACTAAGTAAAATATCATGATATTGATGAAAATCACTTGACTTAGTTCACTAAGGTACAAATCAACCTTTGCACTAACACACTTATTAAACTAAAGAATAACATTAAGGTTAGACCAAGAGACAAACAATAGTTTAAGTATATGAGTCATTATAAAATCATATACGTAATGTCTCATGCTAACATATTGTTACACCAACTAACACGCCAAGACTAAATGAAGGTTATAATATAATACATCACTAGAGGATTGGACATTGTCTCCAATTAGGTACATCAAGGCACATGGACGACTTGACAAGGCCACATGACCTTTAACCAATGATTTATGGTGAAACCACATATCTCATTTCAAAATCTCTGATGAACATCACCCTTGCTGAAAAGGGGATAACATATTTCATTTTGTTTTGAGCCGAGAGAAGATACATGTTTAATACCACAATGATTATTCATTACTCTATTTGTTGGTGAGATCAATTAAATGCTCAAAAAAACTATGTGTTAACTGTTTCCTTTAACGTTCTCATACCTATTTAATTTAATGGGATGTTGAACAATAGTAACTCCAATTTTTCCAATAAAAAACTAATTGCTTTATGTTGGTTATAGAAGATATAATTGTGCATCGGGTTATTCCCACACAACAACTTATTAATAATTTGTTGAGTTTTTCTTTAAGGGTAATCACTCAATACTACCAATAGTCTTGTCTAGTTAATTCCCAGTGTGCAAGTGCATGCTGCAACAAATACGTACTGTGGTAATGTCGCCTATAACCATATGTTGGTCATCCCACAATTATTTATTAGAGGGCGTATAATCAATAATTCATAGGAATCTCCATCCAACACCCAATTGTATATAGAACTCATTGTTTGGAGTATTTCTTCTTAATGGCTCAAATGTATATATAGTCATGATGCATCAGTTCGTTGCCCCACCAGAATTTAAAGCGCAAGACATTACAGAAGGAAGGGGATAAAATAGAAAACTCTTATAACTCTATGAAGGTAAATATGATCCTGTTGTACATATTGATAACTGCTTACAGAAAATGAGCAGAGAAGGCCTCAGATCAGAACTATGGGTCCACAAATTACTACACACCCTGGCCTCCATTCTGAGAGCCCGGTATTTGCATGAGGAGTCGCAGAGGAAAATCCAGAGCTGGACAATGATCCGGGAATGGTAGTCATAACAAAGTTTTCATTGTTGAATGGGAAATTATAAACAACAAAGTTTATTAATTTGTTGAAGAATACCTATATGTTTGTATTGTGAAAGGGGAGAGGAACAAAAGCAAACAATCATGTGTATGCACATTTGATGAATATAATTGTATTGTTTAGTTGGCATCATAAGTGAAGTTGGAACCATTGTGTTTCCTTACATGAGTAGGTACATTTAAATATCAACCGATGTAGTGTTTGCAAGGGTCATTGTTTGATAGACATTTGACAAATTGATTTATGGTGCTAGGTTTCAACTTGTACAAGTAAGAGTTTATACAATACAACCAACAATGAATCCAAATATTAACACAAATCCATCTCATTCATTCTTCCATTGACATTGATTGTTTGTAATTGTAGAGATATTGAAATTTTTGGTTTCCATAGAGTATCCATGTTGGTGAGGCATATGTATTATGTGTTATAAGTCTTGTGTTTACAACTCAGATGTTTTGTTATTTAAATTACTTTATAATAATTGCTATGTTGCAGTTAATGAATACCACTATTTAAGAAGTTTACATTCATTGTTTATTAAGAAAAAGTTATTTATAGGGTGGATTGTTTTAAAGAAAGAGCATGATAATCTTTGAAAAGGAACCAAGGGCTTGGGCGTTATGGATAAATAACATTAATTCCAATGACACTTAAGTTGTTTTTATTTTTTTATTTTATTTTTTATCGAGAGGTTATTTTTCCTTTGCACTTTGGGTGGGGGAAGAAGGTTTGGGAGATACTTCAAGGAAAGCTAATAATTTTTCTAAACTGATGATAATTGTGGCATAAATGCACACTTAAGTGTAACATAGAGTTTGAGTCTAAATAATATAGATTCTTTCACCACTTTGCATTTTTCCCTTGTTTTTTTTAAATGTTTTATTTTATTTGCAATTTTTTCATATATATATATATATAAGTATAATTATTATGTGACACATTTCTTCCACTGATGTGTCGTGCCTATTTTTTTACATACAAGTTATAAAGATAGAAACCACTCTCTTTTTACGAGTGTATTGAAACTCTTAGAACTGGTCACCTAAGGATTCTTGATGAAAATATCTAAAATTTGAAGCTAGAGTACTTGTGGCAGAGTCTCACCATTTTGTTATAAAAACAATATGGTTCGAACAAGTTTTGTCAAGGATAATGAAAATGGTGGCTTAATTGTTCCATATAAATAACAAACTACTGCATGCTTTATTAATGAGTCAAGTAGGTTGATGAAAGTAGGGTGGTGAGATGCCCCACCAAGGTTCAATTTCTTCCAACTGTGTGGTATATTTGGCTTGTGAGGCAATGGAATCATCATGATGATTTGAAAGTAGAGTCTCACCATTTTGTTATAAAAACAATATGGTTATAACAAGTTTTGTCAAGGATAATGAAAATGGTGGTTTAACTATTCCATATAAATAACAAACTATTGCGGGATTTATTAATAAGTCAAGTAGCCTGATGAAAGTAGGGTGGTGAGATTCCCCACCAAGGTTCAGTTTCCCCAACTATGTGGTATATTTGGCTAGTGAATCAATGGACTCATCATGATGATTTAGTTTAGTAAGCATAATGTTTTCTATAAAGTGTGACATGGTATCCCACCTCTTAACATTTGTTTCATACTTTAAATGTGAAATCTTAAATAAGCTTCCCTTAAACGTTTTCCAAATAAAAGAAGAGATTAACCATACTTAAAATAGTTTATGAACAAATCTTTTTAGATATATGAACCACTTTTGTTAGTTAGAGAGGGTCAAACTCGCTAGTCTTGGGTAGATCCCTTAGAGAGGGGTGTGTTGAATGTTAAATATAGGCTAATTGTTATAACTCTCAACAATCTACTATTAGGCCATATAATCCATTCAATTACTAAAGCAACATTCTTATACACTAAATGTTATCAAATTCTTGAAGTAGCAATTTCAATGTTTTCATCCCATTTTTTGTGGTTAAATAGTTTTAAAAGAATTGTGGGGTTGACCAGTTTTCAAACAATTTTAAGTACACAAAAAATGAGATTACTACCTCAAAAAATTCATTACCTCTTCATGCATAACAAATACAGATTGAATCCCACGGGGTATAGAATAGATGATGAATGTGTGTACTGTTAAGACACTTGTGTAAGGTCACCGGTTTGAAACTTTGTGGGTGCAAGCCTCACAAAAAAAAAACAAATACGGGTTGAAATATATCTATAGTAGTGCATAAAACATCCATCTTAACCTCAAATCTATTAAATTTGGAGAGATGAAAAAATTAAGATAAAAGAGTATTAATACTTAAAAGATTTGGTTTAAGATGAATATATGCTGTTGCTATTATCATTATTTGTTTACTGTTTATTTCTTTCATTTTCAAAAGTTTGACATTGATTATCATTTTTTATTTATTTCTTAGTATTAGATATACATATTACACATTGCAATAGGTTGTAGCAACACATTGCTATCATTTCCTATCATTAGTAAATTTTATGGCAAATGTAAAACCTTGAGTCCCTAAAATAGTATATGTATCGACAATCCTTCAATATAACATCTTGTGCTTTATGAAAATTACCACAGAAATTGTTAAGTCTAAAGTGACAATATCTCCAATTATAAGTTGAAACATTATGTAGCTAACTTATATAAAGATCTTCAATTGACAAGCTAACAAGAAGTGGACTTTCACAAGCACAACCAAGGAAACCAAATTGCCTAGAAGAACCCACAACCTTTAAATTAATGAGTGTCTACCATTGCATTTTGGTTTGGGCCTAAATTTTTTTTGTCCTTTTAATAGTGTTGTGTATAATTCTTATTAAGCCAAAGACTTACAATAATGTAATATTCTGGTTTATAGTTAATAAATAAAAATATAAATATTTCGTAAATCAAAAGTTAAACATATATTTAAAAATAAATGATTACATGTAGATTTCTAATTGATATGTAAAATACTATTTAAGATCCAAAGCAAGATTCAAAGCTTGGACAAGTAACTTATGGATACATGTTTAAGAAAAAAAAAAATAGATGATCACAAAGTAGCCATTTTAAGATCATCTTGGAATGACTTATGAAAGAAAATCCTTGATTTGTACAGTATAAGAAGGTAAAGATAAATGCAAATGACATTGTAAAATATTTGGAAAAAATGATGAAAAGAAGATAGGTGGGCATGAAAATAAAATATTTGGAAAAAATGATGACAAGAAGACAGGTGGGCATGAAANAAAGATAAATGCAAATGACATTGTAAAATATTTGGAAAAAATGATGAAAAGAAGATAGGTGGGCATGAAAATAAAATATTTGGAAAAAATGATGACAAGAAGACACGTGGGCATGAAAAAGAGGTAAGTGAAAGAGGATTGCCAAAAGGGTTTATCGGCAAAGTTTAAAATGATGTCCATAGAATACACTGATAAGCACAACCCTCCACTACGATGTTTTTATACACATTAATGACAAAAATAAATAATAAAATGGAAAACTTTGAACAAAACATTATTATAATGCAATGCAAGATTATGTGTAGACTTATTTACCTCAACTTGGTGTTGTTGCTCCCCACAAGCTTGAGAAAGGATTTGTGCGTATAGCCTCCAAGATGCCTAGGGAATCATTTCCTTCTCCATAGTTTTTCATTGTTACGAACAAACTGGTGCACAATGGAGAAGAAACTGAGATTGACAGGGCACAAGTGCAATTCAATTTGAGGGCAGTGGATGATGGAGATACGATAATGGAAGTGAAGCTGAGAATGAAAGAGAGGAGACAATGGGGTTGGAACAAGACAATCAAGGCAAAAGTGAAAGTGGACAGAATGAGTTCAATTTTCATCAGGCCACAAATATTTCGGGTTTTGGTGAGTTGCTTTGTAGCAAGAACTATTGGTGTGCTGTAATGCTGTTTTGAAATTTGTTTGAAACATTACAAATATGTTTGAGACATTAACTAGTATGTTGTGAAAGATGGTCTTTACAATTTTTTTAGCCCAAACTGCCAAATGACAGGGATTTTGTCAATCAAATTCCCATATTGGTGTCAAGAAATGTTGTAAATAGAAGCATGTGCATGTCGTCATTACAATTTTTTTGTCCTATTTCACAGCAAACTACCTAATGACAGGGATTTTGACGATCATATTCCCATATTGGTCCATGTTACCATATTAAGATGATATTATTAATTAGCATTATACGGAGAACGAATATGCCCTAGTATTTGTAAATAAGACTTCCCATTCTTTTCGATATGGTAATCTTCATAGAGCGTAGGTTGTTAAATCAAGGATTGCTTGGACATATACTATTATAGGGACAAATGGTTTACAAATAAATTGGTGTTTTGGAAAGTATCATAATATTCATGGCATATTTGCACTAAAGAAAATGTTTTAAAGCATGTTAACTGATGTTTATCAGCACATGATTTTGAATATATTAAGATGAAATCAACATTACAAGCACTTCATTTAACATGATACAATTCTTCAAGCTCTTCATTATCAACTAGAAACAAATGGTCATTGTCCCTTATGACATTTATCTCGTCGATTTCTGCACCATCTTCATTAAATACTTTAACAGGATGAAACCCAAATTTAAGGCCTGCACGTTCACAATAATAATTTTATGTTGAGACTTGTTTAATGCATTTTCAAGTAGAAAAAGAAAGCATGGATGGGAAAATTATTTAGTAGTAAAATACTTACCAGCCATTTTAAGTAGATGGTCTAGTGTATCTGGCAAGCTGACCAACTTTCCTAACCCTGCAAACTGTTTATTTTTGCTGGGATGGTTCTTGTAAATTATTACTCTAAGAGGAGCTTCACGTATAGATCTTGGTTGTGAATTGCTCCAAGAAATGTCGGACAAAGTTTTTGGTACATTTGTAGTTAACGTTGGAAAACGTGAAAGCAGATATTCATAAGACCAATTCCCAATGCCCAATTGCTTTGATCCATTAAAATGCTGGAAATGGAGGGAAAACATTAGAAAATGTCAATAATATAACAATATATGCATACATACATCAATACCAACAAAATTCAAACGAAAGACACAGTCTCTTTTTAATCCTCAACTTATAAAGCATACAACAAGATAGCTAACATGATCACATGTTAAGCAAATAATTGTCAAGATAAAATCTTAAATTTGTTAGCAGGATCCTTTCCTAAATCCTTTCCTAAAATGGAAAGAAGGATTCATTATTATTACATAAATATACGAAAAAAGTACACACTGTCGATATAGGAAAGATACTTGACTTTCGTTCTAATTTTATGACCATAGAAAGTTACTAATTAGCATAAAGGAAAAGATAAATTACAAAAATTGCTAACAATTTAAGGAAAACCTAAATTAACAGTGTAAGACAACAATAAACGTGGTTACTCTCTCCATTGCCTTTCTTTCATGATGGCTGAGAAAATTAAAGTAGTAGATAGCACATGGAAAAGGATTGTGATGGAGCTACTAAAAAACTCCAAAAAATATGTAATGTTGCCCAAAAGTTTCAAGCAAGAGAAACCATGGGCATAGCATCCTCTTATTAAGAGGAAATGTTGGGCAAGTTCATGAGGTTCAAATTCAACACCATATACACTACTACGAACCCTGCTAAACATGTCAATTCAAGCGTGTAAACTTCCAATGTGGCTGTTACACTACATCAACCCTTCAGAAAAACTCAAGTGAACTATTTTTGGGATTTTATGTATTAAGTCATCGTAAACTAAGTCTATTTAGACAGGGACATCACAAAAGTTTATATACCATGAATGTTGTTGAAAGGAAATCATGCCAATCAAACCAAAGGTGAGAAAAATTAGAGGGAGAGAAGGTGGTTGTCCCCGTGTTAGAATGGGGGCCTTTACAAATAATAATCCCACTATATGCACCAAATACACAGACAACTCGCAGACAAAGAAGCACTAAATACTTAAGCTGAAAAAGTGTTACTCCTTGTTGTCTTCATTGTTTAAAGAGCTAGGCTTATTTATTATCAGTAGTATATGGGAACTGCCGAAGCATGTTGCCAAGTTTCTCTCCCAGAGTTATTCAAGAGGCAGAAGAAGTTGGGATTTTCTATTTCATTCCATATGGAATTGGAAACTTCATGTTTATATTGTTAGAACTCTTCCCCCTTTTTAAGCTAGTGGTCTAAGAAATAAAGCACCAAGAAAGAAATCTACCTTCAGAGGGACCCATGGAATTCAAAAGCTGAAAATTGGATAGATTGGAGGACACAACAAGGCTCTTTTACCTACTGATAAAACTATTATTGGAGAGCTTCAAGGAATTATGCATACAAATGAGTTGCCCAAGGTGAATAATATTTGGAGCGATTGGAGGTGGTCATATGATAAACTGATTCATTACTTCGATACCAGAAAGTTACATCTCCTTTTGCACAAAAAATTTCCTTTCTCTTAGCTCAATTTGTCTTTCACCTAGTGAATTAGAATTTTGTCACTTAGGATGTGAGATAAAGTTGTAACATTTTTGCTGCAATGTCGGGGATAAAGTCTAATTCCTTGAATTTGTAGTTTGCTAGATTGATGCTATGAGTGCATATTTTTGAAGATCTATGGCTCATATGGCAACTCCATGAGGAACAAAAGTCCTTTGCTCTGTTACAGATTTTGAAAACCTTGTTGGGTGTTTGAGGTGAACACACCCAACAAGTATCGAAGGAACCTCTTAGCCTCACCTTGGCAACTCCATTGTTGGCCTATTGCATGTAGTCTATTTCAGATTTTATTTTCAGATTATGGGTAGGCATATTTTGTTTGCATATTTTCAGAAATGAAGAAGTAAATATGGGATGTAAAGCTAATTTATAATTTTATACCCAGATTTTGATTTTTCTAACGTTCACGTGTATCCAAATAAGGCTCCTACAAGAAGATGGGTTACTAATGACCCAAAGTTTCATAAGGATGATTCACTTGCTTTACAACATATTGCATCTTTGTTGGATGACGCAAGCGGAGTATGAAGTCGCCTGCAAGATCAGAGTACAGCGAAAACACACAA
This sequence comes from Pseudotsuga menziesii, assembly GCA_001517045.1. Classification (NCBI taxonomy): domain Eukaryota; kingdom Viridiplantae; phylum Streptophyta; class Pinopsida; order Pinales; family Pinaceae; genus Pseudotsuga; species Pseudotsuga menziesii. Next base: position 165,305 of record LPNX010638574.1, on the reverse strand, counting down.
GAACACACACACACCACGATATTTGGACACCAATAATGTCTTGTTATTAATATTTGAAACAAATTACATGTGTTGATTACAATTCAGAGTCAAAGCTCTATTTTAGTCGGCCTGTCTATTGCATGCAATTACTATGGACCTCAATCCCTTGGAAACCACAACTATGGGCAACAAGAACTTCAATCACTCAGGAACAACATCCCTTTCTGCTTGCCTTGATCTCCATTTAAAGCCTCTCTAACCACCTCAGGTTCTTGCTCAATCTTCTTCTAGAAGTCTCTCAGCGTTTCCTTGTGTAGTTATGAGCATTCAATGCTTCACTTGCAACCTCCTCATCATATCCTACCATCTGGCGCTCTCTAACAACTGCCATAATTTCTGAAATAGCTGATCCAACTACTCTCGCAATTGCCTGGCTTTTTCTGCCTTGACTTTTTTTAGTCGCTTGTCTTCTCGACCTTTTCTGTCGTCGCTGCTCTAAGTCGGACATTCTTGTCTTGTTGGTGATCCTCCGACTTCCTCACCCTGGGTCGGCAACAACCCAACCTCTTCTCATCTACCAATCGATCTGCATCACGATGGATTCTTCCTCATGATGCGACTTGTTGTTGATCTCTGGGCTGCTGGACTTTGACTGACCAACATATCTATCGACCTATTTCCTTGTCGACTTCTCCCATACTCGACTAGTTTTTTGACTAGTCGTCCGCTTGACTTCCTAGGCTCCAACTAACCAGTTCTCCTCTCGTCTGGATGTCATGTGCTTTCCCCCATAGGACTTCAGTCGCTTATTTTCGACTAGGAGTCTTAGGGCCTTGTTATCACATATGTAGTGGCCGGGCTACCATACTCTATTTTTCAGATTCCAGTACATTTTTCAGCCAATTCCCCTACATATGAGATGTTGAGATGAGCATCTATGATGGATCATGATTTGATTTTGGAATATAGTACTCTCCCATGCCATGACTGAGTCTTAGGACACTCAGATTTGAGGACTGATGTAGTCATTTTAGCCATTTGCAGAGCAGTTATTGATGCCCAGAGTTGTATCAGTGTTTTCTCATTAGACTGATGTTGGTTCAGATGGATTATTTATGACTCAGCTTATATATCTTGTGTTATGGTTATCATTGCTCTTATACTCATTCTTGTGACATATATTAGCATTTAGTGTCATGATTTGGCGGTCATATAAATATGTGGACTTGGATGTATTGTTATTATGTATTGATGTCCTTACTCAGACCTAGAAGTTCTTGAGCTATACTCATTGGTTTACCCTCCTTTGGGAGAATAGAGGTAGTCATTCCTATCATACTTTGGCTTGCTAGTGTTGGTTTCATTATTCATTGTCTCCACCCATCCATTACCTTCCAGTTATGTTCTCAACCTGACGTACTACTTGACTTATGGCATAGAGGACCTTTTCCCCACTAGACCATTTGTTGGACAAGCCTCCCTGTTATTTGTGTCTCGGCTTTGAGTTGCCTAGGTTGTGTTGGCTAACCTGAAACAAGTAGCGCCGCCATCAATACAATGTATTTGGAAATGAAATGAATATCTTATGAAAAAAGCCCATTCATGAAAAGTAGTGTTTTTAAACATATGTGAATGCAAGGCTAGCCTAATGAACTTGGCTTTGAAGTACAATGAAAAGAATATCTTAAAACATTCATGAAAAGTAGTGTTTTTCAACATACATGAATGCATCAAGCCTAAATAATAAAAAACCATGTAATAAAAACATGGGCAGAGGCTATGGAAAATTAAAGGCCCAAAAAAGCAATGGTTCCTAAAGTTATATCTAAGGATTGCTGGCCTTACTTGTATTGCGTTGGATTGTGAGCATTTGTCAAGGTGAATAAGCACCTTTGAAATAATTCACCCATTTGTGAGACACTACCATCCCCTTTGTCCCCTTTGTTGTTGCTTGTCTGTCATATGCTAGAGTGAGTATCCCCTTTCCATATCCGAAGTGTCACAATGTCAAGTTGGTAGTCACCCTTTGCTCTAGCCTTGTGAATTCCAACCCTCACCCTTCACTAGCAAAATGATTACAACTATGAAGTGAGTATGGTCTTGAAAGTTTGGTCTGAGCTATAGTTAATAAATGAAATCCTTTATATGTGGGTGATAGATCGCCAGTGAAATGATTACTACTTGTTATAAGTGTTATTTGAATGATTTGTAGAGCATGTCTTGACTTGTGAACACTTGCAGCAGATGGATGCTAGCCTGAGTTATATTACTGGTTATATGGTCATTTACAGATTATTATTTTGTCTATCTGGATGTTGTAGATGATCATACAGAGACCTAGAGGGGGTATGAGTATACACCTTAGATGGATTGGAATCTCTGAGTCTAGTGAGACAGCTTGTTTTCAGTTCCAGGCATTTGCAGAGATGATTTGGCTCAGTGTACCCTTCTGGTGCAGTTTTGCCATACTTGATGGCTTGTCTGAGCAGGGAGATATCTTTTCTGGATCTTCAAGGGCGCTATATGAGGGATAGGGGGTCCAACCACTGGATAGTACCATATTACCCCCCTCCCAGAGAGCCTGGTGGGATCAGTTGGATAACGTAGGCACTCTAGGAGGCAGTTTTTGGCACTTCACATTTTCCAAGGCAGATAAAAAATAATTAAAATGGCTACTGAAGAATTCGATTTGGGCTACTGAGGCAAGGAAATGGCATGGGATGAGTTCTGATGATGAGGGTGATGTCTTCCACTTCTCCAACATTTGTAGCACTTGGATGGGCCCACATCTATTTTCTGGGCATATTATATTATTTTCTGGAGCTTTTGGAGGCTCATGATTTCCTCTAGGAGGCACAATTTCACAGTTAAAAAATTATATTTTTTTATTGTGCCATGGGGACACCCAAAGGGAGTTAGTTAACATTCCCTAGACCCACTATGTGCTTCATTTATTTTTTGTTGAGTGGGATCCCCTCTCTTAGGGTGATTTAGTCCACTTTAATATTATATTATAGCATTGATCCATGTATTGTATGATGATCTCATCTCAACCGTTGATTAAACATTTGTATCTTTTAATCTTAGCCACCCATTTGAAAAGTGGTTAGGATTTTGGTTCTCTCATTCCTATTTAAAGGAGAGAGATTCTCATTTGTAAGGGGTCTTTGGATCTTGGATCTGGATAATAGAAAAAATTTTCTTGTGGATATTTTCAGTGATCCACGGGGACGTGCTCCCAAGGTCGGGGGCTAGCCCCTTGCGTTTCCCACGCCTCAGGGGCTGGGGGGCTCCATGTGAAACGTTTCTCGGTGCCCCATTTTCTCAGAAACGTGGGGAAACGCACAATTTGGGAGCAAATTGATGAGGGGCTTCGACACACCCCCTTCGAAAATGGGGTCTCCCACATGCCCCCCCAAAATTTTATTTTTTTTAATAAAAACAAAAAAACAAAAAACGAAATTTAATTTTAAAAAAAAACTTCTAACCTATTCGTGAGCACCTTTACGGTTTACCTTATGTTTTTTATTGTCGTCATTCTCCACCATTTCTGAACCGATATCCTGAGCAACGTTTTAACTTTTCCCGTGAGCATCGTGGGTTGTTCAGTGTTCTCCAATCTCCATTCTCGTTGTCACCCCGTGAGACTAGGACTGTGGATGGACTAGAGCCATGAGCCCGTGAGGCTTGAGCTCGTGTGCAGTGAGCCCGTGAGCCAGTGTGCCCTGAAGCTATGAGCCAGTGTGTCGTGGGCAGTGAGCCCATGGCCTGTGGACTGTGGACGGACTGGAGCGTGGACTGGAGCAGTGGCCTGTGGACGGATTAGAGGCGTGGACTGTGGAATGGAGTCGTTACCTATGGACGCCGAACGAACTGAGCCATGGACTGAGCAGTGTGCCGTGACTCTCTTCCTCTTCGACTGTGCATTGTGAGGTATTTTAATTTACAGTTTATCGTTGGCTATGGCTTGAACAATGAAGAGTGAAGAATCATATTTTTTTTTAATTTTAATTTTATTTTTTAAACTGGTTTTTTGGTAGATTTAGCTCTGTTATTTTTTATTTTATTTTTTAAACTGATTGTTTACTATTTACTATTTAGCTCTATTTTTTATTTTTTTGTTTTTAAAATGTTTAGCTCTGTATTTAGTATTTTGTTTTTATTTTTTAATTTTAAATTGTTTATAAATTTTCAGTATCTATATTTTTAAAATTTTAAATAAATGTAATTGTTTAAATTGTTTACTAGACTGTGCAATGAACTGTGCCATGAGCCTCTCATTGTTTATCTCTATTTTTTATTTTTTAATTTCTAAATAAATGTAATTATATTATTGTTTTGGCAAATCTTTAATATTCTAGTTTTTCTTTTTAAATTTTAAGTTTTTGTGTTGAGATTACAGTTTGCTCATAAAACCATAAAAAGATGAGTCATTTCAAATTTTAGAGATGCCCCCCCCTATGTTAAAACTTAAAGACCTTGACCCCCCCGCCCCCCTGACCCCTAAAATACCCCAAAACTTGGGGGTGTCTCTACACGTCCCCAATGTGAGTTTCCCCTCTCTTGTGCCCCCCGTCCCGGAAACTTGGTGGAACACTGGATATTTTTGGATCTCCGTTGCATTTGGTGTTCTTCGATGGTGATTGGAAAATCTTTTGCTTCCTAGCATTTGGGTATTTGTTTTGAGATCTATATATTTCGGGAAACATTGTCTTGTCTATAGGAAGGCGACTTCAACTTGGGCGTTTTTGCAGGGCTGCCTCAACTCGCTTGGCTTGGATGTGTTTTGTATCAGGGGGTTTTCATTAGCATCAATGTGATCTATGATTTCATCTTGCTATTTTTCTGTAGGTTTTGCTTTTTTTCTCATGATGCAGCAAATCTGATATGGTTGACGTTTGTTGTGCAGGAGAGAGGGTGAAGTGGCTTCTTGGGGCAAAACGTTGAGCATAGAACTCACTCAAATCTTCTCAAATTGATCGGGATAGCAGGGATCATCATCATCAAGGCATCTACAAGGTTTTCCAGGTAAGATCTACAGGTTAGTTCTTCTCTTCCAAGATCTCAATCCATTGGCATTCGTATTTCCATTTTTACTTTAAAAACCCTAAATACTATAAAACCAAAAATATGATGGCTCAATCTGCTTGAGTTCCCGGCAAACCATTTTTGGGTTTTGTAGATCAGGTCATACCCTAGGAGAATCTTCGTCAACGCTGAGCAAAAAGTGACCCATTTGGCCTAGATCTGAGAAACTGTCCTCCAAACCCTAACGCTATCCTCTAGGTTGCCATATTTTCCTGTGATTTGACTTTTTCGGCAAAACCTCTTTTTGGGTTTGTAGATCGGGTCTATACGCAGGTGGGTTTCCTTCAATGCTGTGTAGAAACTGACTCCATTTCCCTAGATCTGAAAGGCACTGATCTCCAACCCTAGTGCTACCCCCTCTTTTGCCTCGTTCTCTTGTGTTTTGACCTTTTCCTGGTGGCTCGAGTGCTTTGACATTGTCATACCTTCATACGAGTCTATCCATCGGTACTAGATAGCCCCAGTCCTGTTCTTGCCCTCCCTGCATTGGTTACATTTCCCAAGGCAGTGGATATCTTCACCTCCTGCTAGTACCTTAACCCTAGATCTAGTATTTACCTCATAGGTCATCTGTGTCCCAACTTGGATCAAATCTCATATCTCCTAAACCCTGATCCAAAGCCTTGGTTCACCTAGTGACGTCATCCATAGATCTAGGGTTTCCATCACCTTACACCTTACATACCTCAAGTCCATTTGATCTGATCTAGTGTCTAGGTTTGATCTCTCCTGTTGGGAGTAGATCTGGGTCTTCCCCATTGTTGTCTTGGGCTAAGATAACATAAAGTGAAGACTGCCTCGATTGGTGTGACAATCATCCATTTGGGAGTCGAGGCAATCTTGGTTCCACCTCCTTAGTTGCTTGTCCCTCTACCGTCCATTCTGGATCCATCTCACATAGGCAACTACAAGGTTGGTGATAACAAGCCTCATGCCCCTACATTAATCTCCCCCGGTTGAAAAGAACTATGCACCCAGTTCATTATCCTTTCAATTTCTTCTTCCAGAATCCATATCGTTTCTTTCAGGCTTATGTCCTTCCACTTAACCAAATACTCCTTTTGACTTCTCGTCCCTCCAACTTTTCACTCATCGAGCACTTCCGCAATTTCTTCTGTTGGTTGTTTTGGCAACTGATCCTGCTAGTCGGTGGTCGACTCACTCCCATTAGTCGATCCCTCCTCATACTTGTATAGGTCGGCGACATTGAATATTGGCGAAATATCTAACTCCTCCAGGAACTCCAACACATAAGGATTATCAAAAGTCTTCTTTAAAATCCTACATGGTCCAATCTTCTTCAACTTCAATTTATATACGGTCCCCTCAAGAACCTTTCCTTCTAGATATGTGCATACACTAAGTCTCCTTCTGAGAATAATTGCAGTCGCCTCCTCCGGTCGACTCTAAGTTTATACATGGCATTGCTCTTTTCCAACTACTTTCTTACCTTTTCATGCACTTCTTTCATGTGGTCGGCAAACGATTTTGGGTTTGCACTCTTTCGCGTCTCGGTGGACAACTTTGCTAAGTCGGCTACACCTTATGGAATTCTCCCTTGCACAACCTGGAATGGACTCAATTTTGTCGACCTGTTCACNGTTTGCACTCTTTCGCGTCTCGGTGGACAACTTTGCTAAGTCGGCTACACCTTATGGAATTCTCCCTTGCACAACCTGGAATGGACTCAATTTTGTCGACTTGTTCACTGAATTGTTGTATGCAAATTCTACCTGTGCTAATACATTCTCCCACTATCTTGGTTGATCAATGGTCAAATATCTCAACATATTTCCCAAACTCCTGTTGACGACATTAGTTTGTCCATCAGTCTCTGGATGGTATGCAGAACTGAACTGCAGCTTTGTATCCAACTTCTTCCATAGGGTCCTCCAGAAATACCCCATGAATTTGGTATCTCTGTTCGAAATTATGCTCTTCGGAAACCATGCAATCTCACTTTTTATTTGAAAAACAAAACAACAATACCTGTGGCATCACTTGTCTTCTCGCAGGGAAAAAGTGTGCCATCTTCGAAAATCTATCGACTACTGCAAGATGAAGTCGTTACGTTGCTGTGTCTTCGACAGTCCCAACACAAAATCCATGTTGATATCCTCCCATGGAACTTTCGACACCGGAAATGGCGTGTACAATCCTGTGTTTTGTCGTTGTCCCTTGGCATGCTGACAAATTCTGCAGTGCTGTATCCATTTCTTCACGTCTATTTCCAATCTCGACCAATAATATTTCTCCTCGACCAATGCCTTGGTCTTGTCAATGCCAAAGTGTCCACCCAGTCCGCCACTATGCAATTCTCTTATCAAATTTTCTTGAACTAATCCTCTAGGAATGCATAGTTGGTGACCTCTGAACATGTATCCTTCTTGGATGAAATAATCCAAGTATGGAGTTCTGTCGACACTCCATGGCTCCTTTGACACCTTTCATGCATAACCAAAATCTTTGTTGACTTCATAGTCGACTTTCATCGACTCTAATCCATTCAATTGAACAGTCATTGTGCCCAACAATGCAACTCTTTGACTCAACACGTTGACGATACTGTTTGACTTTTTTTACTTATGTCGTAACACAAAGGTATAACTTTGTAAGAACTCGACCCACTTAATGTTAAAGTTTTGGTTAGGTTAGGGTGTGATATACGATTTTATTTTTATTTTTATACTTCAATACATTAAACAAAACTAAAGCAAAGCTAGATTCAAAATAGTACAACTGTAATAAATTCAAAACATAATTTTCATCTCTTTCAACTTTAACACTCCAATGGTCACTGTGTTAAAGTTGGTCCTTGCGATTATTTACCAATTGCAATGTACAAAACATAAACAGTAACAATAGTACAATAAAGTTAAACTAATGAACTGAATTAAAGAACAATAGCAATGTTAGTTTAGATCTAGTTTGGATTTGCCTTATACTCGAACATTTTGGAATCAACTCTTGTCACTATAAGGACAAGCTGTCATAAGACATACCTTGAGAGAGAGAGGGTTAGAGTGCTGTAGATATAGGTTAGACACATACAATAATGACAAGATATCCCAATAACAGTCAGAGGTCTTCTCCCACTTAAAACAGCGTCACAACCTGAGTCTGAAGCACCCAACAAGTCACAGCCAAAGTCCGTGGCATACAAACAGGTTACGGTTCAAATCTAGGCTAACAAAAAGGGTTACAGCCTCAGTCCAATAGCAGTAAGAGGTCACGAGCTCACTCTAACAACAACAATAAATCACAGCTCCAAATCTAGGTAGTCCACAAGGGTTACACCAGTATACAAGGTCACGACTTAGTAGAGAAGGTCATTGCCTGCATGGATACAGTCACAACCCAACAAGAGAGAGGTTAAGTAGCCCATGGTTCAGTAGGAGGAGGTCCCATACAAAATCAAGAGAGGTCACGCCCAGCCAGGAAAAGGTTAGATAGTCCACGACCCAACCAAGGGGGGCTTAAACAAATAACGCCTAACCCTTAAAGGGCTTACACATCGTCATGACTTGCTAGAGAGGTCATGCCCAACCCTCACACAGTCACGACCTGCTAAATAGGTCTTGCCCAACCCTGGGAAAAAGGTCAAACAGCCCATGGCCTGCTCAGGAGGGGTCACAAACAAGTTTAGCAACCCCACAGGAGAAACACCCAAGCTAACAACCGACACGGATGGACACGACTTGCTAGAAAGATCACGAAAGCAATCACGGCTAGCCCTAAAGAGTCACAGATTAGCCCAAGGAGGGACAACACTGTCACATCTCAGTCCACAAGGAGAAAGGAGAAACAAAGACTCAAAAACGTCCACTTTACAACAACAGTAACCCTAGGCGTCAAGCACCAATCAACAACAGACTGTTAAGGGTAAGCTCCGAACTTCTCTTGTGTCAAGATGCATGCTAGAAATGGAGAAGTGAAACTTAATTTATAATCTTGGCAAGCCTTCAAGAAACGTCACTTATGCAACCCCTACGTTTTAGGATAGTTACCAATAAAATAAAATTAGGTTGACTTAGAGTGGGGTACCAATGGTCATAGGGTCACAAACAATAAAAACAATAAAAACAATAAAAATAATAATGTTAAGTCATCAATAGAAAAGGTGGTCAAAATACCACACACCTAGGACCAAATAGAAGATAAAGCACCATAAGTCAACTAAAGGAGTCATAACAAGGTGGTAAGGAAAAACCCATACCCACAAGACCAAGGTGTACCACAAAGGTGGGGAAACAACCCCTTTTACCCACAGGACCAACAAGACCAAGGACTTTAATCTTTTCTCTCTTTCAAGGTACATCGTTACATGTGTTCCATATATTTTTATCATCACTGTATAAGGAGAAGATCCAAACTGGATGATGTGATCCTTTGGTCCTCAATACTGCTCGTAAGGGTTAAGTGCTAGTGACATCATCAAGGGGTGCCTAGTCCCTTGAGAAAAAACCTAGCAATAACCGATTAGGAGAGAGGACATCACACATCATCATCTCGGTCAACTTGACCAAGATCCGCCAAGTTAACTGACCAAGAATGTACCTGCAGGAACTGCTTGGTCCCTGACCAAGAATCTGCCTAGTCCCAAACTAAGAATGTCTTTGCCTCAACCTGCAAGATCTACTTGGTCCCAGACCAAGAATCTGTCTGGTCCCTGTTGTCGCCTTTCATGCTCCTGGGGGGGTTAGGTTGTCATGGAAGAAATCTTCAAGCCACTAAGTGCGTCCTTGGGGGCAAGTCTCGAGTCAAGTACTGTCACTTGATCTTGACTCCTTCGTTTAGGAAAACTCCTAACGAATCCAAGGTGGGTAGACCCTAACAGTCACTAAGGCTGATTAAGCTTTAGATGGTATTTTATGATTGAGTAAGTTGTTTAGGAGTTTTTATGAAAGTGACGCAAGATATTGCAATAATGATTAAGACAACAACATGAAATACAAATTAATCCATCCACATAAGATTCACTTTAAGCAAAATGATTGTATGATGTAGACCAGTGCTGAAAATGCAGTCTGAAATGGAGTGTTGTTGGAGTGCTGAATGTATGGCAATTGTTCNTCCATCCACATAAGATTCACTTTAAGCAAAATGATTGTATGATGTAGACCAGTGCTGAAAATGCAGTCTGAAATGGAGTGTTGTTGGAGTGCTGAATGTATTGCAATTGTTCTCGGTCGATTTTAGTTTATTGTGGAAGATGAGTGAATTAGATTAGGGGGGACAGAACTCCAAATATACTTGAAGGTACAAGGAGTGTGTCCAAAACCATTATCCGATGCGGTTCCATGTGAGGAATATGTGGGCTAGATCGGAGTCTATGAGACGTGTCCAACACTACACCAACAAGAGTGTAGCCTGACGATGTCCCGATGTCACTACCCAGTTGTTCCCGCTTCCTTTGTGAACTTTCCCCGCAATGGATTAACTCGAGGCGTTGGATTTTCGCCTTGGGAAGTTAATTTTAAAGTGAGCCTAATTATACTAGTCACCCACATTGTTTTTGATGTAGCCAACTGTTCGGTCGAACCACAACGATGCAGAGCATACACAATGGAGCCTTGGTAAGTTTTAAGGATTTTATGTGCAATGTGTTTTCTTGTTTATTAAATCCCCAAGAGTCTCTTTTAGGTTATAAACCCTAATTGGGAGAGCAATGGGAGTAAATTACTGAAAATAAATAAAAGTAGTACAAACACAAGGTTTTCTAATTAATCCTACCACGTATCTCTTTCCCCTTTCGGGGAACTCGGGAAGTCGTGGGGTTAGTATTTGTATTACTTTGCAATGAATCTGAAACTTGAAATATAAAAGTATACTGATCTATAAATCAAAACTACACTAACAAAAGCAAAACCATGAAAAAAGTGCATTGACGCAAAAACCATCCCCAGGAAGGATGGGGAGTGGGCTTTGAAGCAGCCTACTCAAAATATTTTATTATGGTATTTACAATGCTTGAGGTGGATGCCAATGGTCCTTACAGACCTGGATCTAAAGTCTTACAGGTTTTAGGAATGAAGCAAGAAAAATGAATGTTGCTTTCCTCCTTGTCCTGTCAAAAGACAAAAGACAAAAGCCATCCACCTATCCTGCATCAAATGTGCTAAATATGACGTTAAAAGCATAAAATAGTTCAGTACTGAATTATCGAAAACTATGTACAAGTACTTAACAATACTAGATCTATTCCAAGAATGATGGTTTATGATTCTAGATCTAGAAACATGCTTAAAAAGATCATCATTTAGATATTCCTTGTGTTGTTGCCTAATTCGCACCTCGGGCAACGTGGCAAAAATATCCAAGCCACTGGGTGCGACCTTGGGGGCAAGCTCGAGCCAATTGTTGTCACCTGATACTCAGCTCCTCCGTATAGGCCAACTCCTAGCGAAGCCAAGGGGGGGGGCTGAGTATCAGCTGACAGCACTTGGCTCGAGCTTGCGCCCAAGGTCGCACCCAGTGGCTTGGAGATTTTTGCCACGTTGCCCGAGGTGCGAATTAGGCGACAACATTTTGGCGCTGTTGCCGGGGATAAATCTTTCTATTCTCGGAATACGACTTTGTTTTCCACCTTTTTGTTTTTGCTTTGTTCGATGAATGTTAGAATAGATCTTTACTTTTCATCTGGCAACTCCACTAACCTTTTTCTCTTATAAATTTACAAAGAAAAACAAAAAATTATTTGTTGTGAGAGCGTTTAAATGCATATTTTTCTTCTCACTTGGCGACTCCATTGAAGGGATAAAGCCCTGTTATCTCAAAAAACTTGAGAAGATTTGTTGTGTGTAGATGAGCACATGTGACACATTGATATTTTTTCTGAAGCTCATCAATTGACAGCTACACTTGTTCAATACAAAGTTCCATGGTTATATCAAATGCACATTGTTGATTCTTTGATATGGATGAACTGAGGTAGCAATGTGGTGCTCAGATAGTCGAATTTTTTCATCCCATAGATTTCTCAAACATCCCAGGTTTTCCTAACTTTGGTCATGGTGTGGGGGATATATATAAATGGCTTCCAGTCTTTCATGGAAATTATGGTGATTCAGCCATCTGGCATGTCAAGTCTTTCCTTCAGTTGATGGCTGACTCCAATGTGCTTTATGAGGACAATATGATGGTAGGGGTAGTATGAATGGTTTGGAAATATTCCTTGAAAATATCTTTACCTTCTACCTATTTGGGACAGAGTATCATACTAAAACATATGATGGACCCTTTGCCATGATATAAAGTGTTGAGGACTTGGAATTACTTCTCGAACATTTCAGTGAAGAAGAGGTCCATGACACTCCCATTGAAGAAATTCCTCGTGTTGTCATAGACAATGTCGAATGTGTGGAAATCCCTCTGAGTTATATTAGAAAGGAAGAGATTAAGCGGCTTATTAAAGAATATGACGCCTCTCTCAATAAACAAAAGAATTATGAAGATGGGCTAAATCTAATTGAAGAAGTTTATGAAGAAACCTCATATGAAGATGTTGAAAGCCATCCTCATGTCATATCAACAGAAAATATGGAGAATGTGGATAAGCTAGAGGAACCCATTAAGCAACATATCCCAAGCAACCCCATTGAAGATATTGATGAAGGTCCCTTGATTGACGATGTTATTGAAGGTCCTCTTCACTGTGCCATGATAGAAACTACCAAAGACTTAAAGTATCCTCAGGATTGTTTCAGCGAGGATGATCACATGTGTATTCCAGATTTACCTCAAGAAGAAACCATCACAGAAACTTATAAAGATAATTATGACGAGGTCTATATGGTCTGTGATGACACTCCTCTATGTTCTCCTCTTGGTGATGAGAATTTGGAAAGTTCATTCCCTTGTAACATTTTTGAAACCAGATATTCTAAAGAAGAATATAGTGAACATGAGGATGAGTGTATTCAGGAATGTGATGCCATGGATAAGGATTCCCCCATATTTAACAAAGGTATGGATGATGATTATTGGACATACATTAAGAAGCCCATTTTTGATGTATCGAGAGAAGGGAGTGTCGATTTGGAGACCTTTGGAGATCTTGGTATGAAAGAGAATCATGTAGATTTCTCATATGATCATTTGGAATCACACACAAGTGTTACCCGTGAAGACCTGGAGAGGCAGTGGATTGAAGAGTTAAATCCGATTCAGCCGATGGATTGTCATTCTGAGCCTACATCTTCACATTCAGAGGTTCCTCATGATTTGGAGCAGTCCGGGGCTTACACAGAGAGTTATCAACCGATAAGCCCTTTTGATATGTATGATGGAGTTGTTGATCTTCCTCATCATATAGATATCTACATTAGCCCTATCCAGGTTTGGATAGAGGAAGCTTGCAGAAGCACATGCCAGTTTGGGAGGCAGTTTGATGAAGTTCTACATGCCTATGATTTCCTGTCCAGCCTGCCCNAGCCCTATCCAGGTTTGGATAGAGGAAGCTTGCAGAAGCACATGCCAGTTTGGGAGGCAGTTTGATGAAGTTCTACATGCCTATGATTTCCTGTCCAGCCCGCCCCTCCTGAATATTCGTGCAGGTCTGCATTTTCTAATAAAAATATCCTTGTTTTGGCTGATAACCAAACACAAGAGAAGAATTTTAAATTTTGATAAAATGTTAAGGTGGTTACATTGGATTTTTCATTTTACTTAACATTGTGATTATGATATGCTTAGAGTAGGAAAATAAGCTCCTAAAAGTGAGCATTTACTTTTTGTACCTAGAAATAAATAACTTTTTATTTGGTTAAGTTTTTGCTTTCCACATTCTTGAATAAATACAACTTATGATTCATTTGGCTTTATATAAAACTTGTGCCACTAAGATTTTCTTGTCAGGTTGAGATGTTTTTACAGAGTATATAAACTAGAGATTCTGGGGTTCTCGTATCCTCTCCTTGCCCTATGACCAGATCAAGCACACATCTTGCAGTTGGAGCCAGATGTTACCACCTAAGTTGTACTTGGTGGATATTTCAAGCGAGCCGGCGAAGAGGAACAAGTATACTTGTTCATTCTTCAGAGTTCAGAAGTCCGCCAAGCTTTTTTTGGGAGACTGTTCGGATTTATTTTGTAACACATGTTCATACCCCCTTAGGGAAAATTGTAAAAAATGTCCTAGCATTTAATTTTTTTATAAAAGGCTCGGCTTCCCGGACTTAAGCATCAAGCCGACTAGCCCAGAGTGTTTTTTCCCTTGGTTATTGAAAAAACAACTAATAATTTTTGAGTTTTTCACTCACACCTCCAAAGCTGAGGTAGTCATCTTGGTGTTTCAGCCTAGCGAGGTTATTAAAGCCTTCGTGTCAGTATTTTTCACCATGCTAGGCATTCGAATTGAGTCGTATGGACATGTACTAGGTCCCCCTAGAGTTTCGTCAATTTCCGAGAAAAATAAATTTTTCCGTTTTTTAAGCCAATTTTTAAATGGTTTAATTTAAAAACTTCAGATTGTAATAAAAGTCAGATACGGAGTCCGTTTCTGACGTAGGGACACTCGTTTTCACACTCAGAGCATACTCTTTACCTCATGGACCACTTTCCACATCAATCGGGCAGCCACAGCACCCCGTGAGGCGTTATTTGGCTAAAAATGCATCAAAATGGCATTTTAATGCTAAGTTTGGACAAATTGGCACTATGGTCAAAAGTTGAAAAGTCAAAAATATTAAAATATTTATGGGTGGGGTGACATGGCATTGTTTGTCCCCATGTTGGTGACATCATACTAAGAAGAAAGCGTCACTTTAAATGGCATATTCACTATCCATTTCATACCATGGTTTTAAACTCACGCTTCTTCACCATACAAATTGTTTAAAGATCATGGTATGGCCCACCTTTGTATTAGCAAGTGGTGATATCACTCATCATTTCAAGTTGACATCATCTTATATTATTTTATACCATGTGATATTTACCATGGGTGGTGCTAACGTCATGTTGGCCGTAAGAATTGGTTGGTGCCGTCAAATTTCGAGGGAATAGTGAGCATGTTATGGGGGTTGCGTTAGTATGATGGAGTGGACCCCTTCGTATTTATTACATCAAACGATCTATTAACTTTACCATGAGTCTTGCAATAGGTTCAAAGCGTTAAGGATCCCAACGAATATTTATTTGGTGGAGCTCACGTCACCTTCATTTCGTACATTCGCGTGGGATATTGGAGCATGTGATTTGGTGAGGTGGATTTGATCGGTGGGGAGAGAGATTGCCTACCTCATCTGAGGTGGCACCTCTTCCTCACCATCTCTTCAGTTAACTAAAGAATCAACCCACCGATTTTGCTGATTGATTCAGTTCAACTTAGCTTCACTCAGCTCAACTGAACTTCTTCTGCCAATGTTGATGGTGCCCCCCTGGGCTTGTATTTGCTATAAATAAAGCTTGCTCTCCTCATTCAAACTAGTTGGAATTATATTGGGAAGAGCTAGCTATTGTAATAATTGTTTTTCCGAGAAATAAAAGAGACTTTGGAGGTCTATTTGTGTGGTGCTTTGTTGAGTGGATTTACTATCATTGTGCTTTTTGGGGATAATGTATTGGATCCATCTTGCTTTCCAAGTTCCAAATCTAGCTTGCTTGAAGGACTAGTATCAGTTTTGCGAGGTAAATTAANTTTACTATCATTGTGCTTTTTGGGGATAATGTATTGGATCCATCTTGCTTTCCAAGTTCCAAATCTAGCTTGCTTGAAGGACTAGTATCAGTTTTGCGAGGTAAATTACGCTGTTTGTTTACCGCTTCAATTTATTTTAGTATGAATGCTTAGAGATGCAAATCGAATATTTCATTTGTTTATGAACATTTTCACATTGATTTCTAAGTATATATGCTGCTGGATTTGACCATTGGTTGTTGAGTTGAGTGAAGTACAGGTTATCTTAGCTGGAGATCGAGAAGATCTTGTTTGATCTTCCTCATTTCTAACACTTTTGTTTGCAGATAAAGTCCCTCGGTGCCCCACAATCAAGCGCCTCAAAGATCTTCTTGTTCTCTAAACCTCTCTCCCTCTCTTTCTCAAGTATTATTTAAAATTTTACCTTGTCCTTTATTTGAAAAAGTAGTTACAGATCTAAAGTTAAAGGTTCATATTCATACATAGATCGTAATTACTTTTCCTTTTTAGATCTTGCTAAAGTTTAAAGGAATCATCATTTCTTAGTTCAGATCTAGGGTTTAAGCTATCTTATTTCAAGCCATTATTAGCAGAAAAACTAAAAGCTTGTTTTTTAAAGGATAGTAGTTGGTTTAATTCATTATCCGGCAAGTTAGTGCCTTGATTTATTTTCTCTCCTTAAGAAGCAAATAAAGACCATGAGAAAGTAGCTTTCTAGCTCGCTTTCTCAGTCATTTTTACCTAGTTTTCATTCTGTTGTTACTTATAAATTTTTTGGCAAAATTTGGAAGTTTTTCCAAAGCACTCTTAAAGTGCTTTTGGACACATTCCACTAATATTTGTTGGCTGTTTTTTGCAGGTTTGTGATAAAAGAAGGGGAAACTCTGCAAATTTTCACAAAAATCAACAAAAAAGAAGACAAACGACGCTCCCTCTTGCATAAAATTATTTTTTCCAATAAGTTGTAAGCCTTTGGATCCCAATTTGAGGACCAAAGTGCACTTTCTTTTGCCTCATTGTAAAAGCAAAATAAAGTTTGAGTAGGCTCATTAGAGCCCGATCCCCATCCCCCCTGGGAGGATTTGTGTTGGTGTCATTTTTTTGTCTTCTTTATATGTTGTTAGCGTAGTTGTTTTTCTTTATCAAATTTCATGCTTTATTTAAGTTCTGCAAGAGTAATCTAAATACTTACCCACTGCGCTATACCGAAGTACCATAAGGGAAAATATTTGAGCAGTGTAGTAATTAAAAAAGCTTCAATTTTGTTATGCACTACTAAGTTAAAATCATAGTGGAAAAAATCGTCGATTTTTCGGCGATGTCCCGAAAAATCGCGATTTTTTAAGACTACCGATTTTTCGGCCCGAATAAATCGCGATTTTTTCAAAAAATTGGACACGAAAAATCGGCAAATTGGGGAAAAAATCGGTAAGCAAATTTTGACCCTATTGAAGTACAAAATTTGCATTTTTTAATGCTTGCCGTGGTTTGCCGATTTTTGCCGATTTTTTCGCCGATGTTGCCGAGACGATGTTTTTTGGACCCTCGCCGATTTTTTGCCGATGCCGATTTTTTCCACTATGGTTAAAATAAACCCCCTTGCTTTTTCGAGTACAGGTTCGTGGATAGGGGCTTGCCCGAGTATTGAATTTGGAAAGAGACTCCTGGGTTTTATCTTTTTCTAAATCAGAAAACTTGTTCTAAAACTTTTAAAATAAACCAAGACTCCTTCCCCGTATGCTCTACACCGCTGCAGCTTGTCTGATCAGTTGGCTGTATCAGAAAGGGATACGAGTTTCTAGATCTAATAGGAAAATCTACACAAGTGATTTTCTCGAGAACTCGGGAGGTTGCAAAGGGTAATCACTACAGAGTCAGGGGGCTACTCCAAGCAGGTTTATCCTCGCCTTGTTGGACACTTGGTATTACCGCTTTAGCACTCAGTTGGAAGGGACTTGACTTGTTGGGCCAAACCCACAATTTACCCATTCCTTAATCAATTCATTTAATAATCTAAAATTTACCAACCGAGACACTGCAATACTTTCACTGAGACTACACTAGCAACCCACATTTGCAAGCACTCCTTTCATCTTGGCACTGGTCTTTTCTGTTCTTTTTGCATAAGCCAATCTCATAATGTGTCATTGAATATTGTGTATCTAATTTGAGAGGTGCTGTTAAGGTTAATTTTGTTTGCAGTAATTGGTATTTTTTAAATTTCATCCATTCCATATTAAAACTCCTAGAACTAATTATTTCTCTCGTAGAGTAAAAACCCTAGATTTTACTTTTCATTAGGGTCCACCCCCCTTGGCTTCACTAGGAGTTGGCCTAGACGGAGGAGTTGAATATCAGGTGACAACACTTGGCTCGAGCTTGCCCCCAAGGTCGCACCCAGTGGCTTGAAGGTTTCTGCCACATTGCCCGAGGTGCGAATTAGGTAGCAACACCTTGAAAGAGAAACTAAACTACTTAAGCATGTGAGTAACTGTAACCAAAGGAGAAAGTCCAATTTAAATTTGAAGGAGAGAGAGAGAGAAGGCACAAGCTCAAGCTTGGCAATGCTTGGGCTATGGAGTTCGTTGGTGGAGAGCAGAGGGACTATGCCTCTTCAACAATGAGTTCTTGAAGAGTGAGAGAAGCAAGCAAGATCTCACACAAATCCAAGAGAAGCACCTGTAAAACACCTTCACACTTGCCAAGGGACTTGTCAAATCCAGTAAAAACTCATGCTAAAGACCAGAAGAGCATACCCATAAGCAAATCAGCATGCAAATTCTAAATCTTGAACATAAATTAATTAAGAGAGTAAAGAAACTACTTCACTCACTCCTACCGATTAGTACTAATACTTCAATGAGGCCATATTTGATAAGGAATAGCAAATGCATAAAATAAATTCTACAAATTACCTCAGCAAAAACATGAGACAATGATCATCCAACACTTAAGCCATGCACCACATGAGACCTCTAAAGCCTTTTATTATTTCAAAAATAATACAGTACAATACACCAGAGCAAACCTTTGGTCCTTCGACCACGAGAAAATGAGGGAAGGAGCCTTTCTTAAATAGCAAAAATGAGAGAGGGGATGGTTCACCAACTGAAGATGAAGTCGAAGTTCACGTTGAGTTAACTATGGATAAGGTGAGTGATTTAGGATCCCGATTGAGGCATTCCAAAGGAGAAGGCACCAGCTCTCATAAGAGAGGTGCGCTCTCACCTAACTCTCCACAACGCTCTCCACATCTCCAAGTTTCCAAAACCAACCACCTCTCGCCAATTCAATCAAACCATGCACGTGAGTTACACCAATCATGGCGTCATCTCCCATGCGCAAGCTCCACCAATATCATTCACACCTCTTCATACTACAAACCCAAAGTTTAATATCATCCACATGGATGAGGGGTCCACCTTGCATATATTCGCAACTTTATTTGGTGTGGCATGAAACTCATGAAGGTTGACGTCACCATATAATTAAAACCATTCGCCACTTAGTTTATAACCAAAGTTTTATGCCTTTCCATTTTTTATGAAGTCACTAACCATTGGGAGTCCACTTGCCATGTCACCCACTAATCATTTGACTTTGATTTTTTACTTTTAATTTTGACTTTGGTGCTAATTTGATGCACCTTTAGCATTAAAATGCCAATTTGATGCTCTGTTAGCCAAATAATGCCTTCCGAGATGTTTTAGCCACCCAAAACAAAGTAAAAGTGGCCTTTGGAGTAAAGAGGACGCTCTGAGTGTGAAAACGAGCATCTCCACGCCAAAAACGGACTTCGAACCCGACTTGTATTACACTTCGAAGTTTTTCAATTAAACCATTAAAAATGGCCTAATTTTGTGGGAAAAAATTATTTGCTCAGAAATGCACAAAAACCTAGGGGACCTAGCACATGTCCATACGACTCAATTCGAATGCCTAGCATGTTTATAATCACTGACATAGAGGCTCTAATAACCTCCTAAGGCCTAACCACCAAGACGACTAGCCCAACTTTGGAGTTGTGAGTGAGAAACTCAAATTATTAGTCATTTGTTCAATAACCAATAATTACCGAGGGAAAAAACACTCTGGGCTAGTCGGCTTGATGCCTAAGTCTATAAAGCCGAGCCTTTTATAAAATTAACCATGCTAGTACATTTTTACAATTTCCCCAAGGGGGTATGAACATGTGTTACAATTTTTTTGAAAAATCTCCCAGAAAAAGGTTCGACAAACTTCTGAACTCTGTAGAATGAACAAGTATACTTGTTCTACTTTGTCGGCTCGCTTGAAAACTCCACCAAGTACAACTTAGGTGGTAACAGTCCCAAACCAGGAACCCTAGAGGCATATAGGGGCCCTAACCATATGTTAAGGACTTTGCCATGGCATCAACCTGCTTGGTCCCAGACCAAGAACCCTAGGAGACTACTGGGGGCCCTAGGGTACCTTCTAGGTTCTTACTCTACCCTAGTTAAGTGACTAGGGTACTATTCTCCTTGAGAATGGGTCTCGCAGCTGCACTATTTTTAACAGTCCCTCTCAGCAAGAGAGGCATTCTCAACGATACTAGACACCTCGATAACCTGTCTTCTTGGCAAAACATACTACACCATGACATGGTGATAACTCCTCTTGATGTGTTCCGACATGTCATCAAATACAAGATTTTTTGAGAGCTTCAAACAAATCTTCATATCAGCATAAAGCATGATCTCATAGATCCACTTGAAAGTTATAATTGACTTCCTTTGATAGCTGGGAATCACTTTCCATAAATCATCTTTCCAAACCTGTTGTTTGGCTGATTCTTCATAATGAGTAATATGAATCAGTGACATGGATCCCACTGGAGCATCCTTAAAGCTTTTCAATAGGCTTCTCAATGAGATGAATTGAAGGCTTCTTGGCCTTCTCCCTCTGCTTCTCTAAACAAGAAGTCTCATGGACTTCCATATCTGAGTCACTGGAAGGCTCTCTGGAGTGATGGAAGATCACATCTATACTTTCTTTTTTTGCAACCCCACTCTGTTGGGGACTGGAGAGCACAGTTGGCTCCCTCTTGATTTATGAATCTTGACAGGGTTATAAATATNTGGAAGATCACATCTATACTTTCTTTTTTTGCAACCCCACTCTGTTGGGGACTGGAGAGCACAGTTGGCTCCCTCTTGATTTATGAATCTTGACAGGGTTATAAAGATTTAACAAGATGTCCTGAAGCCTTATAGAGGTCACCTTCACGGACTCCAATCACAATGGCTAAGCTCATACTTTCACCTTTAGGCCATACCAAAGCCTTTCTTTTGAGAAGGCTATAGAGAGCCCCTTGTCTTATAATATCGTCATTGAAATAACATTCTTCTTTAGACCAGGAACATATAAAATTTCCCCAACATTAATAAACGTACCTGAATCAAGTTGTAGGGCAGTTGAACCAACTCCTTTAATGGCATACGTACTTCCATCTCCAATTTCCACTTTCTTATGGAACTTCTTGGCCTCGAAAATTGCAAGGGCCTTCTTGAATCCAGTCATATGCTTGGTGGCTCCACTATATATCTACCGGAAATCTGATAGGTTGGAGATGGAACTTGTGAGTGTTGAAGCCATTTAGTATTCTTTTCCTTGATCTAGATCCTTCGTCACAACCCTTGATCTATTTTGATGAGGTTGCTTTTCTTCTATAGCAATTGAGGCATGATGCTTCTTCCTATGCCAATTCTTGTTAGGTGGTCTCTTGCAATCCTTTGCATAATGACCAAACTTACTACATTTATAACACCTAACCTTAGATTTATGAAAATACTTACCTTAAGGTTCCTTACAATTGTCCTTGTGCTAAGGGAGATTCTTTCCTTTCTTTGTCTTGACAGCTAGAGCATGATCCTTTTTAGGTGGAGGCACAGATCTACTCTGGATCCTTCCTTCTTCTAAACAATCATCGCATAATCTTTCAAAATTTGGTTGAATCTCTCTTCCATTTACTGAGGCCAGGAATGTCTCGTAAGTTGTAGGAAGACCATCGAATACTGTTTGCACAAGATCATCATCTTCTACTTTATCTGCAATGGCCATGAGTTGATATCTTCTCTGAGAGATCTTGGGTGCGCTAGAAATCCTTCTAGGCTCCAGAAAATGACTAAGGCCTAGCCCCGCTTCCAGCGAGCATCCATAGCCCCGACGGGTTTGCCTCACCCTGTTTCCCTGTGGGGGAAAATGATCCTTACATCATACAATGGATGAGAACTCATCTCTTGGCAATTGACTAATTTTACTTTTATTTGTAGTAGTGTCTAATGACACTTTTGTTTTGCTAACAGGGAATCCATCTAGAATAACTTTAAGCTCTGATGCCTTAGTGTCTAAAGACACTTTTTTGGTAAGACTACTTGTGTTCAAGACCTAGAGGTAGACCATCCCTATGATAAGAATCACATAAAACAACACCGAGACACAATTTAAACATGGAGACCTATTCCAAATAGAGGTGAAGGTGGGGGAAATCCTAGATGTCACTGGTCAAGTTACAAGTCAGGGTTAACAACAACACGGGAAGGCAATGGATGAATGGAGACAATGAAAAATGATGCCAAGACTAGCAAGCTATATCCCTAAAGGGAAATCACCAAATTTGTACTATAAGTAGGACATGACCAATGAGTATAGAAAGGAGTCTATTGAATGTAACAACTAGATAATTTATGCTTTAGATTCCAACCAGACCAATAAAATATCGCCAACATACAACCACTGTTAACTAAGTCTCACTGCTAAAATAGACAACAGAGCAACATCACAATCCATATGCATAAAACCATAATATCACCTGGGTCATATACCTGCACCAGGCCTGAACAATCTGAAGAGCACTAAAACAACCGCTACTGCTATATATCATGGGCACTGTAACAATCTCTGCTCTGGGTCATGAAAAATGGCTAACTCAGTCACCGAATCTGAGGTCATGAGGCTCAATCATGGCATAGAACTGGTCAATATGGATGCTCTGGATTTGCTGAAAGTGAGAGATCATCAACTGGTGGCTCATCATCTGCTGATCTCATAGTAAAGGACTGGCTCAAAGAATTGCCCAGTACCGCTCAGGAACAATAGTAGCCCAGCTACTATATATGTGACAATGGTGATATACATGTATAACAAGGTCCACAAAGCATCAAAGTATCATAATAAAACATCCCAAATCATTTTGAAGCCCCCTACTAGCCAAATCGATTTTCTTGTCTAGGCCATGGTCACGTTTTACTTGAATTTTTATGCCAACAACACTGTTAGAAGATAAAATGCCCTTATGTGCTTTTCCTTTGCCTAGAATACTAATCTGAGTGCATATATGGACTCAAGTACCCAAAATCCACTAATGGTGACTAGTGTCACCACCTATATTCATCTGTAAGACTGTAATATAATCCAAGAGCTCATACATGTCCAACATAATAAAATATCGTGATAATAACTGATAAAAAATAAAAATAATTGTTATTTGGAGCAAATAATGGCCAACTGAAGCATGGGACACTGTAATGGATACAAATAGATGTCAAAAGCAAAAAATCGAACTGTTAGATACAAAATCACCCAAGACCCTTGTTGACCCTTGTTGACCATGGTCAAATTGGCTTTGACCAAGTCAAAACTTATCAAAATACTGACTAAGCACTGGAATAACTGATCATGTATGCATAAGGGACTAACAATGCTCCATCATCTATATTAATAGCCCAACTAAAGCATAAGCAACATATATAGTGGTAATCATAGCATAAACAAAGCCAGATTTGTATTAAAATAGCTTCATAATTCATCTTGAAGTCCAAGGTATATGCTCACTTACAAAACTGAAAACCCAACTAAGCTGGGTGGAGTGAATAAAACAAGGAGAGGTTGAAGGAAATTGACTTGTTAGACTTTAACTATGTGATCTCTTAGAGCAACAAGAGATAAGGGACACCATAGTGACAATAAACATGATGGAAAACACTAGGCAATGACGTTGTCTCACACATGGGTAGAGTAGTAAGGTTACTTGTAGCATAATCTAACAAGTATCTTTTTCACAATTTATTTGATATAACTTTCAAACAGTTCACATTTCACAAGATTTTACTAGCCAGCCTCTATGGGAAGGTGCCCTGGATAGCCTTGCGGGCCCCAGATAATGACTTGGCCTAGCTCTACTTCCAACGATCGTCCATAGTCTCGATTGAGTTGCCAACCTATTGTCCGATAGAGGAAAATGACCTTACATCATACAATGGATGAGTGCTCATCCCTTGGCAACTGAGTAGTTTATTAACATTCAATTCACTTAGGCCTTAATGTTTAGAAACACTACTAATTGCAGCTAGCCTTTTGCATCATTTAGATATAGCATTTATGCGCTCCGATGCATTTCATTCATAGAGGAAAACTTGCTTTGAGGACTACAAGAGACCTCAGTCTCAAGAGCCGAGACACAAATGAACATGGGGTCCATCATGCACAGAGGCCAAAGTGGGGGGAGGCTCATCAATCTCACAAGTCTAGGTCATAAGTCAAAGGTCAAAATTCAAAATGAAAGTAAACTGGATGGGTGGAGGAAGTGAAGGATAACACCAGGGACAACAAGGATAATACTCAAGTTTGTACAAAGTGGGCAACACAAGTGAGCATATACTAAAAACTTACAATCAGAATTATTAAACCATCTATGATAACAAGTCAATCAATAAACATGATAACATAGAGGATCACGACCTCATGTCACTAAATGCCAAGTAAAAGATACTAAGATAGATGAGAGAGACAAATAATAGTACCATACCCAAATGCATGCTGTATACCTGCTCAATCATATACATCGTCTCTGATATAACATGAAGCACACTTTGGTTGAATGATGGCAAAGGAAAAGGGCACCAACTGCTACTTTGATAAGTGAACCATAACCCATCTAGTAGATCTCAATGGGGTCTGTTACCGGTTGATATGGCAGTCTGAGCCACCGGTAAGCATGTGAGGAGGAAGTGACCACTGTCACCTCAATCATTTCTCCCAACTACTTCGGAAGCCTAAGCCTCCTAGGAGAGAGCCCTATTACAACTCTAGAAAGACACTAAAACACCAAGGATATCTCTTTCGAGGATGTTAGTGACCAGTGCCTTATTGGAGTCAAATCAAAGAGTGGAGATGATGTACTATGTGTGCATATGAAATTATTAAGTGTAGTTATCAAGTCCACTTTAATAAGCAAATGACCAACACCAGCCTCATAACAAGTATATAATGTCATATAAATGTGGAGGATTATTAAGCTAGTATCCAATTACTTGCAATGTATGATGACATGAAACTAATATTATCCACAAGTAATAAGCATGACATGCAACTATAAGTAATTATCATTATCAAATAATAATTTAAAACACATGTACAACAGTATGTGTCAGTCAAGCAGGCTAATGTTATAACAACAGTAGTAGTCTAGGCATTCATTTTAGTATAAGAAACAACCATGTACATTTAACCATATATTTACCAAACAATTAATTCAACTCTAAACCATGTGACATACTGTATGTGTGATGATAAAAGCAGAAATGCACACAGTCCACTTTCAGTGGACTCTAACAGTGATTTATAGAAGCCTCAGTAGTAAAAGAAATCAACAGTATTCCAATGGAATTATTAGCAGCAATGTGATTGTAGGCAATGATAGTTGTGTGCTAACAAATCCAATATTTGATTACAAGTTATACTAGCAGTCAAGTAACTTTCTAACCAATGTGTGTTTCTTTGCATGCAGGGTTATATGATAGAAAAAGGGAGGGCTGCCATTGTAAGGGAAGCCCTTAAGGAAGAGTAAAGGACTGTCACAAAGGGTGACCAAGGCTTTAACAGCCTTAGGGAAGAGACCCAAGGGCTGTAAGGAAAGGTTCGAAGTTGCTAGCAATCTGGGAGGAGGTGACCTAGGGTGATGAAGGCTGCTGGAGCAGCAGAACACGAATAGAGGGAGCAGCCCTAGGGATGCCCTAAAGTACAGACCCAAGGTCTGTTAGGGATGTTTGGAGGACAGGCGAGAGTATGAAGAAGCCCTAGCGAAGGTTTGGGGGAGTGAAAAAGGGTCAAGTGAGGGCTAGACTAGGGCTGCGAGTGTTTAGGAAAGGGTTTAGTTAGGGCAGCGAAGGTAGGCTAGGGTTAAAGGAACCTAAAACTAACCGTTGTCTAGGTTTCAGACGAGGAAAGGTGTGAAAACAAAGGGAGATTAACCTAGCAAGGAGCCCTACCCAACCTAGGGCATCAAGGGAGGACGACTTACCTAGAGAGGAAGAGATCCTAGTTCAGGAAACTATCCTAGAAAAACTATGGGAAAAGCCTAGAGGACTCTCTCAAGGAGACGTGCCTCAACTTGCTAAGGTGACAAGAACGTTGGAAATGGCCTATTCTAGGAGAAAATGCAGCACTAAGGCTACCATTTAGTCTTGAACATGCATCATCTACCAACATTCAAACAAAGAGATAAGAAGCCTCACCTCCAAGTGCTTTTGTTTAGCCAACAAATCAAAACATCACCTTGCAAAATAATTTCACAAAAGAACACCAGAAAAAGCTTGCATTAACCCAGAAAATCTCCTTCAATAGGGGCGCATCTCTTCGAAGAGCCCTAAGAAGTGTAGAACAAATGCATAATGTTTTTATCCCACAAGTCTTATGTTAAAATGAAGTCAGGAGATCTTTTTATATGATCTCACGCTCACTTTTACAAAATTATCCAAGCGGACATGCCTTTAAAATGTCAATTTAAATTAAAACAAAATAATAATAGTAAAATGTCAACTTAAAATTAAAACAAAATAATAATAAAAAATAGCCATAACGTAGGTTCAAGGTAGGTTACATGGGGTATTTTTCCCCTATGTGCCAAAATGTGCTCAAATAAGAGAATCACTCCGAACGAAAGGCTGAAGTGAGCTGGAGGGAGGGTGTTATACCCCATCTAACCCCTAGAATGTTGTAAAGTCCCTCAACGCCCTCCTCAAAGCATCAAGAAGGCCTGGCGTGGAGGATGGCTTCCTTTGAGGAGATAAGGCCAGGGAGAGAAGGTGCCAACTAACGGAAAGGGCCAGGAGGGTGTCCTAAGTGGCTATGAAGGCAGAAAATTGTCTCATAGCTGAAGCAAAGGCCACCAGAGCATGCAAACAAGATATGGGGCCATGTGATCCAATGGTCAACCCTTAGGAGCCCCTGATACCAACCTTGAGNTATGAAGGCAGAAAATTGTCTCATAGCTGAAGCAAAGGCCACCAGAGCATGCAAACAAGATATGGGGCCATGTGATCCAATGGTCAACCCTTAGGAGCCCCTGACACCAACCTTGAGGTTAAAAACCCCAGCAAAGGGTAGTCAACAATGCCATTAATCCATAGTACTTTTAAAAACTGAACCAAAGGGCCCAACCATGACAACCATTGCTCGATAACACCCCTCCTGGTCGAAAAATTGGCTCTCTCTCCCTGGGGCATGCCTGAAAGTGCACTGAGTACAGGTGCAATGTAACACTGGCTCCAACTGCGATACAAGTGATCTTCCCGAGAGTGCTCGAGAACCTGAGAATCTTCTGGTACCTGTATACCTACACACATATCAAATGTCTAGGTGCAGACACTTGCGTCCTGCCTTATTCGCAAAATGAGGGAAACAAACTAAAAACAATGAAGACTAACTAGATGATGAAGAGACATGAAATGAAATGCATAGAAATATGCCTAATGCAACTAACCCTACCTACCCTAAACTTGGTAATCAAAGTAGGTTAGGTGAAATCATACCACCAATGTCCATTTGAGTAAGCAATTCATACTTGATATCTTACCTTTGTCCTTTAATGTAATCCATGATAATACCTCATCGATGATATGTTGAGTACGCACTAGGATCTTCATCTGGATGAGGAAAGAAAACTGGACCTTCCTAAGAACCTGGAAGATTTGAAATTGGTGCCATGGAGAGGCATCGCTTCGACAAGCTTTGCTAATCCATGCTTCTAGTGGACTTGTTACCACCTGAGTTGCACTCAGTTGGACTTTCAAGTGCGCCTCCAAAGATGAACAATTACTTGTTCAAATTCCGAGTTCAGAAGTCCATGCAGGCTCCTAGGCCCTTTTATTTATTTATTTTTAACATGTTCATACCCCATGGGGAGTTGTAATAAAATGACTTAGCATGATCACTTTATGTAAAATGTTTGGTTTCCTAGGACTTAGTCATCAATACATTATTCCAGGGTGTTTTTTCCTTGTTAATTATCTATCGTTTTTAAATGATAAATAATTTCTAAGTTTTTCACTCAAGCCTCTAAAGCTGGAATAATTGTCTTGGTGGTTAGGCCTTGGAAGGTTATTAAAACCCAAGTGTCAATGAATATTACCATGCAAATCATTATTTTGAGTCATCATGAACATGTACCAAGTCCCCCATAGACTTTTTTTAATTTCGGGAAATTTTTTTTTTTTTCCTCCGTTTTTACAGGCTTATTTTTTAATAAGTTAATTGTAGAAGTTCAAAAAGTCATAAAAGTGGGGCTAGGAGGTTGTTTTTATCATGAGGGTGCTTATTTTATGACTCAGATCACTCTCTTAATCCTTGAACCCACTTTCCTAAGTTTTCGAGTAATTATTTATCTCCAAAATTAATTATTACTCAAAAAAACCCCCAGAAACACCAAAAAAAATTGGAAAAAATGAGAAATTCAACAACTCATAAAAAATTGGAAACTTGACGAAAATTGCTTCTGTGAGTTGGCAAAGGTAAATAGAATTATTCTTAAAGAGTTACAAGTCACCAAAAGGAAAGAAATGGTTGCTAAGTATCAAATTAGATTTTTTTCCAAGAGGGGTGATTTTCCCAAGAAAGAAAGATTTAGTTTGAGGTTAAGCTTTTGACATTTTGGTAATTGCCTTCTTTTTGCCCCAAATCATGGGGATCCAACTCACATCCTGTTGCCAACTTTTTCGTACCATAGTTGGGTTACCTGAGGAGTTATTGGTTGACAAACATGACCAATGTTTGATTCCAGTGTATCAGTTGATCCGTCTTTATGTCTAGTCAGTTTTGGCTAGTCGGTTTTTTATTTGAATAATTTTGACCATGGCCCCGCGGGGTTTGTAATAAAATGTGCTAGTAGGGTGTTTTGAGTGGTTCGGTCTCCTAGGACGTAGAATTTCGACTAAGGTATTCCAGGGAGGTTTTTGCCCTTGACAATTATACTTTGCCTATAGCCGAGTATAATTGACGAGGTTTTCTCCTGCTTCTTCCAAAGCTGGAATGCTCGATTTTGAATTCTGGGCCTTGGGGGTTATTAGAGCCCAACTGAGGGTATATAAACCTGCTATCCATTATTAGAATAGAGCATGATCATGTCTTAAGTCACTAGGACCATCAAAAAAATTTCTAAAAATTTTTTACCGGACGCGTCAAAAATTATTTTATTATTTTTTTTAATTTTTTATTTTGTCCCTAAGTTTTTAATTAAAATTTTCCATAAATTAAATGGAAAAATTCAATTTGTAATAAGTTAGTCATCCGGAACCCAAATTCAGTGATTGAAGGCTCTAACCTTAAGCCAAAAATCATTCTTGATTGCTCAGCCAGTCAGATCCAATTTTCAGATCAACCAGTCAGATCCAATTTTCAGATAATCAATCGGACACATAACGCATATTTTCTCAAAAAAGTCATTTTTGGGGAAAAAATTGATTATTTATTAAAAAATGATGATTTTGGAGAAAATCCAAAACTCTCCAAATTAATCCAAATTCAGTGAAATGAAATGCAGAGTGACATGTCAATGGGAATTTATGATGATTGGAGTTATCATAACTCAGCTTCAATCAGCATTCAGTGAGCATTAAAGATATATTCAGTTAACGGTCTTGTCATCTCCAGCTAAACTCTCGAATTGGATGAGATGGAGAGCACTCATTGGTTTGATGATTTGATTGAGGCAGGAACTGGTGATTACATTATGATCTATTGGCAGTGGCTGCTCCTTATCTAGATCTAGCTCCTCCATACCTAGATGGCGTCTTCACCTACCAGCTCACGCCCCTCTCTTCATGCTCACGCCCCTCTTCCTCATGAGGGTGTCATCACACGTGTGGGTCCTTCTGTGGCTTGGTTTCAGTGCCTAGGGTTGGAGTGGGGGCGCCTTGCCTGGGTGGAGGCTTCCCCTCACTCTTAACTCCTTGGCTTCGATTTTTAGCTCTCAGTTATGTGCCGATCCAATTAGGTCTGGTTTTCTGGTTTTAGGGTTTGGGTTCTTCTCTCATTGTATAGATAGAGGCTTCTTTAGCTCTATGGGGATGGAACTTTTGGGTTAAAGTTACTCTGAGAAAATTGTATCAAGCATTTGCTTTGGAATTGTTAATAAAGATATTCGACTTTGGAGGTCTATGGGCTTTTGATGGTGGTGAATTCCTCATGGTTGAGGTGATATTGTGTGTAACTCCTTTCTTTTAATACTTGTATGTGATTAATTATTTTGCTAGCTCAAAAAGGCCATTGTTGGCACAGTAGAATAGCCATTTGTTGTCTCAATTTGGTTATTTATGCAAAGTAGATTAATATCTAGATGGACATGAGTAGTTAGTAATACAAAATGTTGATCTTGATTTTATTTTCCTAGCATACTAGCATATAATTTTTATCTCACTTCTTGTATTGAGTTTTGGTGTGATTCAGGTTTCACAGATTGTAGAAGGGTGTGAGCTCAGCTGCTTCTATCCCTTGCTTCAAAACAACCATTTTGAGTTTAACACTTTTTAATTGCAGGACCTATAGGGTTCGTCATATTTTGCTACAAAAAAGAAAGCTGGGAGTAACTCTCTCTCTCGTGTTCCATCCACAAGATAAAGTTATTTTGGTTACCGGTTACTTAGGAAGCCCTAGTTTACCTCTTTCCATCCTTTGGCTTCCCTTCCATTGCCCTACTTGACTTGCTTTTCCTCCTTCCTCTTCGCTGCCCTCTTTTCCTTTGTCTTCATTCAGTTTGCTGCCCTTTTTTTGCCTTTGGACAGCCCTCTTTTTCACTTAGTTTGCAGCCCTTTTCCTTTCCTTAGGACAGCCCTGTTTTTACTGTTTACTGCCCTCTTTCTTACTGTTTTACAGCCCTCTTTTTGCCTTTGGACAGCCCTCTTTTTTACCTTTTTTTTCTTCCTTTCCATGGTCTTTCTCCTCTCTCTTTCCTCTTCTTTTATTGCTGGTTTTTTACCCCTCTTTGAGAATTTAGTTTGTAGTTTTATTTCATTAATTTTTTATTAACATATAACGTTTGAATTGTTTAAAGCTCGTACTTGCAGGAAGAATCGAGAAAAGCCCAAAGGATAAGGGCAAGCAAGGAAGCAAACAAGTAGCAAAAAAGACAATTTTTCCCTCTTCTTTCCATCCCTTTCTTTCCCTGTTCTTTGAGGAAAAGGAAAAAGCAAAGTCATCAAAAATTGTAAAAATTAATAAAGAGCGAGTGGGATTACGGCTCCCACACCCCTCTTCCCCCATTTGGGGGAAGCTTGTATCATCCCATTTTCATGCTTTTTTTTCCTTTTTGTTTAAATAAACTGCTAATGGTTGAATATGATAGGATAATTGCATAATCTTAAGTATGTTAGTTCATGTTTTGAAAATGAAGAAAATGTTGATTTGATTGTTTACTTAAACATTGTATAATTTCTTACTGTTTACTTACCCCCTTGCTTTCCCGATTAGGGCCCTAAAAAGCCTGAAAGAGACTCTTGGGTAGTTAGATCTTTATGTTTCTTTTGTTTCATTCAAGTTTAACGAATTAATTAAGTCTCTTGAACTTGCAGTAACACAAGTCAAGAGCACTCTCTATCGGAGAGCATACTTAGAACTACATACCCCTGCATTAGGCATCTTAGATTAGTTAAGTCTCTTGAACCGCTATCATAAGACGGGGTCAAGAGCGCTCTCTGTCGGAGAATCTTAATCAATTAACTTAATAAAATTTGCAACACACACCCCCTAATTAATTAACTTCCTTTCCTCCTTGTCGGAGTATGCTCTGACCGACTTCAAAATTGCAGTACCCAGAAACGACACTGGATCTCTAATCTTGCAAGAATAACTTAATAAAATTTAAACCCTGTAACCAACGCACCGGCGTTGTAGGGAATTTTCTAAAGTACTTCCTAGTAGAGGCGCCGAAAACCTCGCTGTCTAAGCTTCTCAGCTAGCTGGTCAATCTCTGCGATACCAGCCTGGGATACTGGGCGGGCCCGACATGTCTTCAACGGATTGAACTTGGAACATTCTCCCGGCTTGTTTGACAAACCTTCGTTGACACCCTAATCAAGAGCACCTAAAATTCTTAAAATCTACCAAGAGCACTCGTACAACCTAATATTCACTAGTTTGATTTCTAGACTTGCTATTTAATTCTTTGCGCATTTCAGTATTTTGACACCATAAGGCACTGGTCCTTTGTTAATCTGCATAATTATTTTATTTTGATCAATTGTCTGTGGTCTGTTATAATTTCTATCTGTGAATGCATAATTAACGAAGTCTAGAATCATTACTTATCTTTTAATCTCTTGCCAGCAACGTAGATTGCTTTGATTATGTGTCGTACTCATAATAAATAAACAATTCTAATCATAATAACTCCTAAATAACACCCATCTGCATCTGTAACCAATTAAAATACTTTAACCACATTGAGCCTGAGAAAACTCTTTGTTAGGGACTACCCCCTTTGGCTTCGTTAGGAGTTAGCCTAAACGGAGAAGCTAGGAGTAGGTGACAGTACCTAGCTCTGTGCTTGCCCCCAAGGTCACGCCTCTCCCACTTTCCTAAGTGAGGAGACAGCTTTCAGAAAGTTTCTGTTGCTGGTGTGCAATCAGCGGACAACATCTTCTGGCGCCATTGCCGGGGACAAAATTTTTGTTCCTGGACGACATAATTCTTTTCTAGTTTTTTACCTTTTTTGATAGATTTCTAGTTCAATCACCTTGCTGATCTTAGACTTGAAATCCATCTGGTGACTCCACTGTCATTAATTTTACCAAGGTATTCAACTAGAAGAAACTCTGAAGGTTTACTTAGGTTTATCCCTGAGCCTGAAAAGGTTTATAGGAGAAGGCTAAATAAACTTACTTCTCGTAGGATCCTTGAAGATCTCAGATCTCAGTCTTTATCAGATATCCATAGTTTATTTTTAGAAACTAATACCTCTGTTTCCGACATAATGGGTGAGTATTTTACTCAGTTCGACTTTTCTCAGATAGCAGGTCAACCCCATCGTCTTCTAGACAAAGCTGTCGAGAAGCTCCCGATGTATACCGGCACTGATGCCGCTACCTCCGCCATGCACCTCAGGAACTTTTCTAGGTGCATCAATGCTTATGTCAGTGATCCTGTTAGGCAACATGATGATGTATACCTGAAGTTATTTGCTCTATCTTTGGATGGAAAGGCTGGCGCCTGGTATAACAATTTACCGGATAATGCTTTTGATACTCTAGTTGCCTTCAAAACCGCTTTCACCAACAAGTTCGGTGAAAAGAAAGAACCTCGGCATCAACTTGCGTCCTTGACCAACATAAAAAAGAAGGATACTAAAACAATGGACAAGTTCAATACTAGGTTCACTGAATTGTCAAAAGCCATCCCTACTGCTTATGCCCCAACTGCACCAACCATTCTGGTCTATTACATTGAGGCACTTAGTGGCAAAATGCAATACCGGATCAGAGACAAGGAGCCTGCTAACTTGCTCTAAGCTCAGGAAATGGCAATTAAAATTGATTTGAACATGCAGTCATTTGGTGAATCTAACCTTCAGGGTTATTCAAGGTCTCCAACTCCTTTGAAAATTAATGAACCTAAAGACAAGGATCCTTTATCAGCTATGAAGGATGCCTATGAAAAGCAGATGATTGAAATGAAAAGGGAGATGAGGAAAAATATGGAGGAAGTAGAACAGAAACACTTAGCGCAGTTGAAGGAGATACAAAATAGGGTAATAACGATGGAAAGAACTCAAACTCAGCCTGCTCCTAGAACCTTTCCTGCCAAGCCAACTTGGCAAAGAAAGCCTCCCAACCATGAGCAGAGGCCTCCTCATCAGCTAGAGGCCGCTAACATGGTTGAGCAGTATAAACCTATTTGCAGAGCATGCAGAGATTTCCATGAGGAATTTGGCTGCCATTATGCGTGCTATGTTTAGGAGCATGGTTACCTTGAAGGTTGTGGTCCTAATACGTCGACAAGCAAGCTTGATTTGATCAACAACATAGATGACATCCCTAGCATCTCCATAGGAAATTGGCCACAGCCCAATCGTTATGAAAAGAAAGTTGACAACTTAACTCAATACTATGGTGAGATGCCTTCAGCTGAGCAGATCAACAACACTCAAAACTTCAAAGGAATAACTTATCAAAGAAAGGGGTCTTCTGCACAGAATATTCCTAAGGTAACAACTCCTAATCCTCCCAAAGAAGTAGAAACTAAAGAAATTGTTGATTTAAGTTTTGACTTAGGTAATTGGCTAGCAAATACAAAAGTCCCCATTCCAGTCCTTGAATTATGTAAAATCCCTAGCCAAAGAGAGAGACTTTTGAAAATCCTAGACCCTCCAAGTAATATTGATCCTCAAACTGAGGAAAGTCCTTCAAATCCTGTAAAGCCCCTTAGCCCTAAAAAGGTCACTTTTTCTGATACCATGGAGCGAACTTCAAATAATGTCTTTGCCGATCAGCCTATAGTTCTACATACTAGGGACCCAAGAAAAGAAGATCATCCCCCTTTTTACGTATCATTGATGATGGGTGATCTTCTTCTACACAATTGTATGTTAGACTCAGGATCTAGTTCCAGCATCATGACCAAAAAAGTCATGTAGCAGCTTGACTTAAGAACTACAAGGCCATACCAAAATGTATGTGCCATGGACTCTAGATCGGTCAAAGTTGAAGGGATGATTGAGAACCAGTTAGTTACGTTGGATAAGTATCCGGATATCCAAATCACCATGGACATCTTGTTATTGATGTTCCGGACAAATGGGGGATGTTGCTTTCTAGGAAATGGGGTGGCACTTTGAAAGGATCAATCCAGATGGATTGGACCTATGCCACCGTACCAGCATCAGAGTTTTCACTTGTTAAGTTGTATTCTGAAAAGGAAAAAAGACACCATGTTGAAAACCCTCAAAGACCATTGAATGAGTATGCTTACCACACTGATGAAAATGGTACCTATCAAATAAACTCCACCTTCTTGGAACCCCTCCAAGAAGAGATAAAGACTGAAAAGCTTAGTGAATTATGCAGAATGAATTTTGATGGTGCTTACTCTAGAACGGGCAAGGGGGTTGGTGTTGTCATTATTTCACCAGAGTGTAAGGTTTTCAACTTTGCTTTCAGATTGGAATTTGAAGCACCTAACAATTTGGCGGAGTATGAGGCACTTCTACTGGGCATTGAGATTGCCAAGGACATGGGGATCAAGTTGCTTAATATAAAAGGGGACTCTGGCTTAATTGTCCAACAAGTTAAGGGTCAGTTTGCATGTAAATGTCAAAGACTTAAAAAATATAGAAATGCAATATGGGATACAATGGAATTCTTTGATGCCATTAACATAGAAGCAGTCCCTAGAGGTCAGAATAGTGCCTTCGATAAGCTTGCAGTTTTAGCGTCAACTCTTCAGCCATCGGATAAGATGTTAGAGGGGGATTGTCCTTTAGAGATTAACTTCAGACCTTCTGTTCCTGATAATGTAGAACATTGGCAGGTCTTCAGAGATGATGAGCAAATTTTGAGATTTATTCATAATGTCGATGAATTCCTAAACTTTAAGTAAATGATCAGGAGGAAGATAAAGAATATTATGGAGAAGGTGACCAGTTTAACAATGTTGTCCCACGTGGTCTAGTTGCCTTAGAAAACATCTTTGACAGATAGGACAGAAGAAAGAGCAATGTTGAGCAAATGAAACCGGGGAATTATATTGAAATTAACATTGGGACGGAAACAAAACCTAAAATTATAAAAATTGGAAAAGGTACTTCCGAAAAAGAAAGGAACAACCTCATAAACTTGGTCAAAGAGTATAGGGATGTATTTGCCTTTACTTATGACGAGCTCAAAGTCTATAGGGAAGATATATTTCAACATACTATTCCCTTAAAACCAGAATGTCAAAAAGGCAAGCCTTTCAGACAAAAACTTAGGCAAATAAATCCTAAGTTAGCACCAATCATTAAAAAGGAGTTAGAAAAAATGTTAGCAGCAGGAATAATAGCTCCTACAAGACATTCAACGTGGTGTTCTAACTTGGTGGTAGTTAGAAAGAAAAACGAGAGTTTAAGGATATGCATAAATTTCAGAAATCTAAACATAGCGTGTCAGAAGGACAATTACCCCCTCCCCAACATGGAGACCCTCCTCCAACAGGTCACTGGATCAAGCATGATGTAGATACTGGATGGTTTTTCTGGCTATAATCAAATAGTCATTCAAAAGGAAGATAGGCATAAGACCACTTTCACAACTCCTTGGGGGACTTTTGAATATCTGAGAATGCCCTTTGGCCTTTTAAATGCAGGAGCTACTTTCCAAAGGGCCATGGATTATGCTTTCAAGGAGTTAATTGGTAAAATCATTGAAATCTATCAAGATGATCTCACTGTTTTTTCGAAAGAAAGATCCAGCCATATTGGTCATCTCAGGCAGATTTTCGAGCGATGTAGGAAGTATGGTATTTCTTTGAATCCGGCTAAGTCAGTTTTGGGCATAGAAGAGGGAAAACCCTTAGGACACATCATCAATAAGGACGGTGTCAAAATTGATCCTGAAAGAGTAGAGGCCATAAGAAAGATTCCCCTTCCTAAGAATGTGAAAGCCCTCCAATCCTTAAATGGTCATATAAATTTTATCAGAAGATTCATTCCAAACTTGGCCGAATTAATGAAACCTATGCATGCCTTAAGAAAAATGCCAAGTTTGTGTGGACCAGTGAAGGAAGGAAAGCCTTTGATTCTATAAAGAATGCCATTACCAGATCTCCAGTCATAGTCAGCCTAGATTACGCAAAAGATTTTATGATCTTTTCATTTGCTTCTGAAGACACTATTGCCGGTGTGTTGCTCCAAAAGAACTTCGAAGGGTTCAAGCAACCTATGGCATTCATGAGTAGAGCCTTGCAGAACTCTGAACTAAAGTATACCATCATGGAGAAGCAGGCTTATGCCTTGGTTAAATCTTTGAAACATTTCAGGACCTATATTGGGTATTCTAAGGTTATTGGATATGTTCCCCATATTGCAGTAAAAGATATCCTGTCTCAAAAGGATTGTTTAGGAATAAGGGGTACATGGGTGTCCAAGATCCAGGAGTATGACCTTGAAATAAAGCCCACTAAATTAATCAAAGGACAAGGTCTTGCTAGAATGCTTATTCAGAAAAATGAAGAAGCCATTGAAATGATTGCAGAAAATAATATCCCTCAGCCTACCATGACTCCTGCCCTTCAAGAGCTTGATAATCATTGGTATTTCGACATCATTTTCCTCCTTCTCCATCTCACTTGCCCTGATCACCTCAAAGGTCACAAGTGTAGGGCTTTGCGACTTAAGACTGCTAGGTATTGTCTTACCCAAGAGGGTCTAGGTTGGAGGAACCTAGATGGTATCATACTTAGGTGCATCAACGAACAGGATTCCAAGAAGATCTTAGCAAAGTTTCACTCAGGATTTTGTGGAGGCCATTATGCAGCAAATACAACTGCCCACAAAATCTTGAGAGCTGGTTACTACTGCCCCACTATTTTTTCAAATGCCCACAAGCATGTCAAGTGTTGCCAAGAGTGTCAGCTTTTCATTGGGAAGCAGAAGTTGGCTGCTCTTCCCCTTACTCTGGTTGTGGTCCTTGCCCCTTTTCAGCAGTGGGGGCTTGATTTTATTGGCAAATTTAAGGATAACTCTAGCAATGGTTTTTGCTGGATTCTCACAGCAACCGATTATTTCACCAAGTGGGTAGAGGCTATACCCACCAAAACTGCCACTGAGAAGGTTGTTATAGATTTCA
This sequence comes from Pseudotsuga menziesii, assembly GCA_001517045.1. Lineage (NCBI taxonomy): Eukaryota > Viridiplantae > Streptophyta > Pinopsida > Pinales > Pinaceae > Pseudotsuga > Pseudotsuga menziesii. The sequence continues at coordinate 127,487 of LPNX010638574.1, read as the reverse complement.
TCGAGGAAAGAATCATCACCAAATTCAGAACTCCCCTTAAGATAACAACCGATAATGCCAAAGCTTTTAGTTCCGAAAAAATAAATGACTTATGTTTTAAATATGGCATTATCCTATCCCATTCATCAGATTACTATCCACAGGGCAATGGACTTGCTGAGTCCACTAATAAAAATTTGATGACTATCCTTAAGAAAACTGTGGGGGATAATAAAAGATCATGGGATAACAAGATTAAGTATGTTGTGTGGGCAGATAGGATCACTAAGAAGAACTCAACTGGGAAGTCACCTTTTGAGCTAGTGTATGGACTCACAGCCACCCTTCCGGTTAGCATGCAAATTCCTTTATTCAAGATGTTAAGTGAGTATGGCACGGAGCAGAGGATCGATCAGATCACAGAGTTGGATGAATCTAGAAGAGATGCCCTTGATCAGTCACTCAGACATCAAGAAAGCATGAAGGGCACCTTTGACAAGTCAGCTAGACCGAGAGCTTTCCAAGTAGGAGATATTGTTCTCTTATGGGATAAGAGAAGGGAGAAGCCTGGAAAGCATGGAAAATTTGACAGCCTTTGGAAAGGCCCGTTTATCATCCGCGACACGGCTGGCACCAATTCTTTTCTCCTTAACACCATGGATGGAGAAATATTAAACCTGCCCATGAATGACCAACACTTGAAGCCCTTTTATCGAAACAACCTCCAAGACGACCAAGGGGTCATCCCAGGGCTTTTCTAAACCCAGCCTTGTTGTACTTTTATGTACTTTATTTTTGTATCATATGTTATGTATCATATCCATGTAGAATGTTGTATCAAAGTTTCTTATTTTTGTATATTAGCATTTGTATTATATTTTCACTCATATATGCTAAAAAAGAAAAAGTTTATTTCATGTACTTTAATTTGAAAAAGCAAAAATATTTTTCTGGCATTTCATCATGGCATATTTTTTATCATATACATCGGATTGAGACACTTCTGTTTAAATGCAGGTACCAAAGATTCTTGGATTCTCATGTACTCTTTTTGATCAATAGATCAAGCAAGTACCTGTCCCACAGTTGGAGCCAGATGTTGCCAACTTTTTTGTACCATAGTTGGGTTACCTGAGGAGCCGCCGGTTGACAAACATGACCAATGTTTGATTCCAGTGTATCAGTTGATTCGTCTTTATGTCTAGCCAGTTTTTTATTTGAATAATTTTGACCATGGCCTCGTGGGGTTTGTAATAAAATGTGCTAGTAGGGTGTTTTGAGTGGTTCGGTCTCCTAAGATGTAGAATTTCAACTAAGGTATTCCAGGGAGTTTTTTTCCCTTGACAATTATGCTTTGCATATAGCCGAGTATAATTGACGAGGTTTTCTCCCTCTTTCTCCAAAGTTGAAATGCCCAATTTTGAATTTTGGGCCTTGGGGGGTTATTAGAGCCCAACTGAGTGTATATAAACCATAGTTACATATATCGGCGATATATCGCCGACATCGCGATATATCGCCGACATCGCGATATATCGCTAGTCAGTGGAGCCGGCGATATATCACCACTAAAATATCGCGATAAATTCCCGACACATTCAAATATCGCGATAAATTCCGAAAATATCGTGAGTCGATGGAAAATATTGGCCTGCTCATAAAAAATTAAAAAATTTCGCCATAAAGAGGCCGCGGACGGGTTTTTCCGGTTCATTTGGACATTGCGGCTTGGAGGAAGTGGAGCACTGACGTCTTGGGCGATTTTCCACAAGAGAGGAAGGGGGCAAAGGCAAACCATCAAGTTTCCATTGCATTTGCCATCTAATCAAGTATTTATTCTTTGAAGTTTGAACTTTCATTCTTTTTTTTTGCTTGAGATTTGTTGGTTAATGTAGATTTAATGTAGGGTTTAGGTTTAGATTTAGTGTAGGGTGTAGATTTGCCATTACAATCATAGCCTATAGGGTTTTATCCTTTTAAGTAGGCCACCCTCCCATTTCTTTGAATGTTTTAATAATTTCATTGTTTTCAAAATTTTAAAGAAGAACATGTTAAAATTTATTCATTTTTGTTTGTTTGTTGTGGCATAGGCGACACAATGCCAAAGCCATTGGATCCAATGTGGGAGTATGGGCAGCCAATTGACCCTAATAATCGGCAAAGGTTGAATTGCAAACTATGTGGGAAGGATATTTCTGGTGGAATTAGCCACTTGAAATACCACCTTGCCAAAATTGTTGGGCATGAAGTGGATGTTTGTCCTGCTATTACCCCAGAAGTGATGCGTATTGCAAACCAATCCATTCTTGACAGGGCTAAGAAGAGGGATGAGAAGGAGGAATTCAGAAATGAACTTGCATCTAGAACACAGTCATGAACCATGGGAGGCACAAGTGACATGCATTCCTTCTCCTCATCTACACGACCCCCACATTCCACTGTGCCTTCTTCAACCTCACCTTATGTGGCATCGTATTCGAGGCAACCTTCTGTTCGAACCATGCTCAAACAAAGGGAGAAGGAAGAGGCAGATAGAGTTGTGACAAAATGTTTTCTATGGGGTGATGTGCCTTTCAACATCGCCAAAAACAACCCCTACTATCATGCTATGTTTCAAGCTGCTGGCGCTATTGGTCCAGATTATAGGGGGCCTTCCTATAATGATTTGAGAGGGAGACTCCTTGATGAGGAGAAGGTTGATTGCACCCAGAGATTAGATGAGCTCAGACAGTCATGGGCGGCCACCGGTTGCAGTATTATGTCAGATGGATGGACTGATGGGAAGGGCAGATCCATTATCAATTTCTTGGTCAATTGTCCCAGGGGGACAGTTTTTATCAAATCTGTCGATGCATCTCCCTATGTTAAAGATGCACACTTATTATGTGATTTGCTGGATAAGTTTATCCAAGAGATAGGTCCACAATATGTTGTCCAAGTCATTACAGACAACGCTGCCAATTATGTTGCTGCTGGGAGGATGCTTATGGAGAGGTATGTAAGCTTGTATTGGACTCCTTGTGCTTCCCATTGCATTGATTTGATGCTAGAGGACATGGGAAAACTTCCTTGGATCAAAGAAGTCATTGATTCAGCTCGAAGTGTGACAAAATATATATACAATCATACATATGTTCTTTCACTCATGAGATGCTTCACGGGAAACAAGGAGTTGATGCGGCCTGCAATCACACGATTCACCACTTCCTTCATTTCTCTTCAGTCTATGCATAAGGTTATGATGGAGTTGCAGTGGATGTTTCTTTCTGATGAGTGGGCATCTTGTGTCTATAGCACCAAACAAGATGGGCAAGCCATTGCTCGAATGGTGCAATTTGATTTGACTTTTTGGGCACGATTGGAGGAGGTATGTGCCATCAGTGAACCTTTGGTAAAGGTTTTTCGTTTGGTTGATGGTGAAAAGCCCGCAATGGGTTACTTGTATGAGGCCATGGATAGGGCCAAGGAGGCTATCCATCACTACTATGAGGACAAGGGGGAGGTGGGACTCACAAGACAAGCTGAACTATGGAGTGTGATTGATGAACGATGGAATAATACTCTCCATCGTCCCATTCATGCAGCAGGGCTCTACCTCAACCCTGCTTTCTCTTATGCATGTGGCTTTTAGTTTGATGCTGAGGTCATGGATGGCTTTCTCCAGTGTGTTCAGAGGATGGTGTTAACTCCCTCTAAGCGCGCAGAGATTTCTAGACAGATGGAGATCTATAGGATGTCAGGTGGCACTTTTGGCTATGACATGGCTGTCCAGGATAGAACCACAAGGATGCCAGGTACAATTTGTTTAAAACTTTCAAATTTTGATCTCTTAGATTCTTAATTAATTACCCCTTCATTTCTATGTTTTTTACTTGGGAAAAATTTAATACATTGTAATTTGTAATTTGAATTTTGTCTTACCGTTTACCTTCCTTGTTTTCTTTGTAGATGTGTGGTGGACTAACTATGGTTGCAGAGTCCCAGAGTTGCAAAAACTTGCCATTAGAGTGCTAAGTCAAAGTTGCAGCTCATCAGGGTGTGAGCGCAATTGGAGTGTCTTCGAGAAGATACACTCCAAGAAGCACAGAAGGTTAGAATTTTCAATTTAGAAATGTTAAAGTTTAAACTTAAATTTATAATCTTTGCTTCTTTATAATTTTATTAATTTTAAATATAATTTATTACAATTTTGAATTTGAATTTATCATCATTTATCACCCCCTAACTATGGATCTCATACTAATGCAGGTTACTTTCTCAGTGCCTTAATGACATGGTTTATGTCTACTACAATCTAAGGTTGCAGGTGAAACAAATTGAGAAAGTACCCAATTCAGATGCCATTTCATTGGATGACATTGACACTACCAGCAAATGGAGGGTGGAGACAGAGGATCTTGTGATGGACAAGGCACCTGAATGGTTGGAGGAAGAGGAGGATGATGATGCAGATCCGTCGGAGGAGGAGGGGGAAGAGGGGGATGCTGATGTTCCACTTCCAGAGGATGACTATGACTATGAGGACATTGAGGAGGAGGTTGATACTCTTTTGCAGCGCCGACCAGCTCCAGGTGGCCCACCACCTCCACAGAGTCATACAGTTGGGACTGGGAGGAGACAGCTCACATTCAGCTCCCCTTCATCCACAACATCTACTCGAGCAGTTGGAGGTTCTAGTTCCACCCCAAGCTCATCTGGACCACCTCCACGACCACCTACTGCTTCTAGAGGAAGAGTGGTGCCAGTGCCCTTGACCCGTAAAAGGGGTAGATTGATTAGAGGATCATCCTCAGGGAGTCGATGAATTGATTCCTATTATTTATCATTGTACTATCATACTATGTTGGTGTCCTATGTCTAGACTCTATACACTATCTACATGCCTCATGAGTCATGATGATTCATCTCTTGAGAGACATTTATTTTGATCATTTGATGTGATGTTCTATCATTCCATCAAGAACACATTTCAGTATTTTGATACTTTATACTATATAGTCGAACTCGATATTTGATCATGATCCACCATTTGACATATTATGCATCTTATATATGAGTTGTATTTTAATATTTATGTGGAAATGTGTTTATTTGATGTTGTTATTGCTTTAGATGTTAAAAAAATTGAAAAAAAATGTTTATTTTTGTATTTTTTAATACAAAACGACATTTGCCGATATTTTCACCGTTGCTGCCGATAAGTTTCATTCCGGACTCCCGTAAAAAAATTGAAAAAAAATGTTTATTTTTGTATTTTTTAATACAAAACGACATTTGCCGATATTTTCACCGTTGCTGCCAATAAGTTTCATTCCGGACTCCCGGCGATATATTCGCCGACACGATATATGTAACTTTGATATAAACCTACTAGGAATTATTAGAATAGAGCATGGTCATGTCCTAAGTCACTAGGACCTTCAAAAAAATTTCCGAAATTTTTTTACCGGACGCGTAAAAAATTATTTTATTATTATTTTTTTAATTTTTTAATTTTTTTAATTTTTCCCTAAGTTTTTAATTAAATTTTTCCATAAATTAAATGGAAAAATTCAATTTGTATTAAGTTAGTCATCCGAAATCCGAATTCAGTGATTGAAGGCTCTAACCTTAAGCCAAAAATCATTCTTGATCGGCCAGCCAGTCAGATCCAACTTTTAGATCATCAATCGGACACATAACACATATTTTCTCAAAAAAGTCATTTTTGGGGAAAAATTGATTATTTATTAAAAAATGATTATTTTGGAGAAAATCCAAAACTCTCCAAATTAATCCAAATTCAGTGAAATGAAATGCAGAGTGACATGTCAATGGGCATTTATGATGATTGGAGTTATCATAACTCAGCTTCAGTGAGCATTCAGTGAGCATTAAAGATATATTCAGTTAACGGTCTTGTCATCTCTAGCTAAACTCTCGAATTGGATGAGATGGAGAGCACTCATTGGTTTGATGATTTGATCGAGGCAGGAACTGGTGATTACATTATGATCTATTGGCAGTGGCTGCTCCTTACCTAGATCTGGCTCCTCCATACCTAGATGGCGTCTTCACCTACCAGCTCACGCCCCTCTCTTCATGCTCACACCCCTCTTCCTCATGAGGGCGTCATCACACGTGTGGGTCCTTCTGTGGCTTGGTTTCAGTGCCTAGGGTTGGAGTGGGGGCGCCTTGCCTGGGTGGAGGCTTCCCCTCACTCTTAACTCCTCGGCTTCGGTTTTCAACTCTCAGTTATGTGCCTATCTGATTAGGTCTGGTTTTCTGGTTTTAGGGTTAGGGTTCTTCTCTCATTGTATAAATAGAGGGTTCTTTAGCNTCACTCTTAACTCCTCGGCTTCGGTTTTCAACTCTCAGTTATGTGCCTATCTGATTAGGTCTGGTTTTCTGGTTTTAGGGTTAGGGTTCTTCTCTCATTGTATAAATAGAGGCTTCTTTAGCTCTATGGAGATGGAACTTTTGGATTAAAGTTACTCTGAGAAAATTGTATCAAGCATTTGCTTTGGAATTGTTAATAAAGATATTCGACTTTGGAGGTCTATGGGCTTTTGATGGTGGTGAATTTCTCATGGTTGAGGTGATATTGTCTCTAACTCCTTTCTTTTAATACTTGTATGTGATTAATTATTTTGCTAGCTCAAGAAGGCCATTGTTGGCACAGTAGAATAGCTNGTGAATTTCTCATGGTTGAGGTGATATTGTCTCTAACTCCTTTCTTTTAATACTTGTATGTGATTAATTATTTTGCTAGCTCAAGAAGGCCATTGTTGGCACAGTAAAATAGCTATTTGTTGTCTCAATTTGGTTATTTATGCAAAGTAGATTAATATCTAGATGGACATGAACAGTCAGTAATACAAAATGTTGATCTTGATTTGATTTTCCTAGCATACTAGCATATAATTTTTATCTCACTTCTTGTATTGAGTTTTGGTGTGATTTAGGCTTGACAGATTGTAGAAGGGTGTGAGCTCAGCTGCTTCTATCCCATATTTCAAAACAACCATTTTGAGTTTAACACTTTGTAATTGCAGGACCTATAGAGTTTGTCATCTTTTGCTACAAAAAAGAAAGCTAGGAGTAATTCTCTCTCTCTTGTGTTCCATCCTCAAGATAAAGTTATTTTGGTTACCGGTTACTTAGGAAGCCCTAGTTTACCTCTTTCCATCCTTTGGCTTCCCTTCTGTTGCCCTACTTGACTTGCTTTTCCTCCTTCCTCTTCGCTGCCTTCTTTTCCTTTGTCTTCATTCAGTTTGCTGCCCTCTTTTTGCCTTTGGACAGCACTCTTTTTCACTTAGTTTGCAGCCCTTTTTCTTGCCTTTGGACAGCCCTCTTTTTCACTTAGTTTGCAGCCATTTTCCTTGCCTTAGGACAGCCCTCTTTCTTACTGTTTTACAGCCCTCTTTTTGCCTTTGGACAGACCTCTTTTTTACCCTTTTTTTTTTCTCCCTTTCCATGGTCTTTCTTCTCTCTCTTTCCTCCTCTTTCATCGCTGGTTTTTTACCCCTCTTTGAGAGTTTAGTTTGCAGTTTTATTTCTTTAATTTTTTATTAACATATAACGTTTGAATTGTTTAAAGCTTGTACTTGCAGGAAGAATTGAGAAAAGCCCAAAGGATAAGGGCAAGCAAGAAGCAAAAAAGACAAATTTTCCCTTTTCTTTCCATCCCTTTCTCTCCCTGTTCTTTGAGGAAAAGGCAAAAGCAAAGTCATCAAAAATTGTAAAAATTAATAAAGAGCGAGTGGGATTACGGCTCCCACACCCCTCTTGCCCCATTTGGGGGATTCTTGTATCATCCCATTTTCATGCTTTTNGCAAAGTCATCAAAAATTGTAAAAATTAATAAAGAGCGAGTGGGATTACGGCTCCCACACCCCTCTTGCCCCATTTGGGGGATTCTTGTATCATCCCATTTTCATTCTTTTTTTCCTTTTTGTTTAAATAAACTGCTAATGGTAGAATAGGATAGGATAATTGCATAATCTTAAGTATGTTAGTTTATGTTTTGAAAATGAAGAAAATGTTGATTTGATTGTTTACTTAAACATTGTATAGTTTCTTACTGTTTACTTACCCCCTTGCTTTCCCGATTAGGGCCCTAAAAAGCCTGAAAGAAACTCTTGGGTAGTTAGATCTTTATGTTTCTTTTGTTTCATTCAAGTTTAACGAATTAATTAAGTCTCTTGAACTTGTAGTAACACAAGTCAAGAGCACTCTCTATCGGAGAGCATACTTAGAACTGCATACCCCTGCATTAGGCATCTTAGATTAGCTAAGTCTCTTGAACCGCTGTCATAAGACGGGGTCAAGAGCGCTCTCTGTCGGAGAGTCTTAATCAATTAACTTAATAAAATTTGTAACACACACCCCCTAATTAATTAACTTCGTTTTCTCCTTGCCGGAGTATCCTTTGACCGACCTCAAAATCAGAGTACCCAGAAACGGCACTGGATCTCTAATCTTGCAAGAATAACTTAATAAAATTTAAACCCTATAACCAACGCACCCGCGTTGTAGGGAATTTTCTAAAGTACTTCCTAGTAGAGGCGCCGGAAACCCCGCTGTCTAAGCTTCTCAGCTAGCTGGTCAATCTCTGTGATACAAACCTGGGATACAGGGCGGGCCCGACATGTCTTCAACGGATTGAACTTGGAACATTCTCCCGGCTTGTTTGACAAACCTTCGTTGACACCCTAATCAAGACCACCTAAAATTCTTAAAATCTACCAAGAGCACTCGTGCAACCTAATATTCACTAGTTTGATTTCTAGACTTGCTATTTAATTCTTTGCGCATTTCAATATTTTGACTCCAAAAGGAACTGGTTCTTTGTTAATCTGCATAATTATTTTATTTTGGTGAATTGTCTGCGGTCTGTTATAATTTCTATCTGTGAATGCATAATTAACAAAGTCTAGAATCATTACTTATCTTTTAATCTCTTGCCAACAACGTGGATTGCTTTGATTATGTGTCATACTCATAATAAATAAACAATTCTAATCATAATAACTCCTAAATAACACCCATCCGCATCCATAACCAATTAAAATGCTTTAACCACATTGAGCCTTAGAAAACTCTTTGTTAGGGACTACTCCCCTTGGCTTCGTTAGGAGTTAGCCTAAACGGAGGAGCTAGGAGTCGGTGACAGTACCTAGCTTTGTGCTTGCCCCCAAGGTCACACCTCTCCCACTTTCCTAAGTGAGGAGACAGCTTTCGGAAAGTTTCCACTGCTGTTGTGCAATCGGCGGACAACACATTCAACTCATGCCAAGCTATCAAGCTCATCCTTTAGCAAGTGCGCTCCCTCATGCTGAGTTTTTCTATTTAAGAGAGCAAGTTCTCTTTGTTTTGACATCAGGGAGTGTGGAATCTCTCCTTGTACTATGTTGTAATTTTTTCATCATTGATTAATAAAAGGCTTTGGAGGCTGATGCAAGTGTGGTCTATGGTGTTCAAATGTATGTTCTTTTATGCAATATTGAGGTAATTTGTAGATTTTTCGCAAGCTTGTATATGTTCAAGATTGATGGCTTTTGAAGGGAACTGTGTTCTAGTAAGATAGGAAATAATACTTTCATGNATTGAGGTAATTTGTAGATTTTTCGCAAGCTTGTATATGTTCAAGATTGATGGCTTTTGAAGGGAACTGTGTTCTAGTAAGATAGGAAATAATACTTTCATAATTGCTTGTTATTGTTATTTGTAATATAATGCTTATGAATTTATGATTATTCTTGCTTGAATTCATATTTTCGTTAAGTATCTGTTATTGCCAATTGGGTAACACCGACATTTAATCCCCATTGCAAGTTTTGTAGAGTTTTTATAGGTTTCCTAAGCTGGAGGTTTGGATGAGCATGTTAGCTCTACTTCTTCTTCAGTAGTTCTTGAAGAAAATAAAAGACTCCATCCCACTGGCAACACTTTGTGGACATCTATTTTCCTTTCTTTGCTTATCGTTCAAGCTTGGTGATACCTTTTTGACATAAATTTCAAGCTTCTTTTTGGTTACNAATAAAAGACTCCATCCCACTGGCAACACTTTGTGGACATCTATTTTCCTTTCTTTGCTTATCGTTCAAGCTTGGTGATACCTTTTTGACATAAATTTCAAGCTTCTTTTCGGTTACTAGTTCTTAGTGCATACTTAAATCTCATTCTTATATTAGAGATTATCTTATCAATCTGGTTTACATATGCACTTGAAAGTTCAGATCTGATTTTAAAAAGTAATATATTATAGGATCTAGCTTGTAACAAGTACTAATCTGGAACTTAAAATGATTATGCTTTTAAATGATTATCTAGCATCTTTGGTTCATATTTACTCGTTGTTTTGCAGCAAAAGGTGATTGAGTAGAGAGGCACTTTGGCGAAATTTTGAAGATCTAAGCCATTCGAAGACCCCTCTTCTCAATCTTTCTTTTGTGGCCTCTTTTTTGAGGCCTTAAAACTTGTAAATTTGTGTTTCCTATCCTACAAAGGAACACACCTATTCTTCATTGCAATCATTGTAAAAAAGGAGAGGCAAGTGGGCATCCAAGTACCCACATCCCACCCCCCCAGGGGACATGTGGGCATGTGAGTATGTAGGGCATCCGAAGATGCGGAAGTGGCCTATCTTAGGCATCTTCCCGATGAACATCTCCTCAGGAGTTTTTCACCCCAAGGCATGGTGTAGACTCATGTTGTGCACATAAACAACTGTACTACAGACCTCTTCCCATAGAAAGAAGGGAAGACTCTAATCATGCAGCATGGCTCTAGTTGCACCCACTATCGAACGATTCTTCCTTTCAGCCACTCCATTCTGCTGTGGAGTGTAAGGAACTGTCAATTGCCTCCTGATACCTTCTTGCCTACAAAACTCATCGAATTCATGGGAAGTATACTCATCCCCATTATCTGATCTGAGTACCTTGATGTTCTTTCCTGTCTGGTTTTCCACAAGAGCTTTGAACTTTTGGAACTGAAGCAAGACCTCCTTTGATCTCTTCCTTCTAAGGAAATAGATCCAGGTTTTCCTGGAAAAGTCATCCATGAAAGTAATGTAATACTAAAAACCTGTCAACGAGGTAGAAGACATGGGACCACGCAAGTCTGAATGAATCAACTCCAACACTCGTTCTGATCTGCTGTCACTACTCAAAAAAAATGTCTTGGTGTACTTTCCCAAAGCACACCCTCTGCATACACCATTCTGCTCTGTACTGTAATATGGCAAACCTGTGGTCATGTCTCTCAACATCCTCAAAGTTGAATGATGGTGGGCCATCCTCTTGTGCCATAACTCACACAACTCATTGCTGCTCTGAGTGTGTGACAGTGCATGATGTGGCTGGAAGATAAGATAAGATTAGATAATTTTATTAATGACCACAAAGTAGGTCAATGAGACCGTCGGTTACAATGATGTGTCATGCATGTGGGAGGATCAAACGATATCCCTTAACGGAAATACAATATAAGCAATGAAAAAGAAGTAAAGAAGTACAATGCAATCTAAGTTGTAGCATGGGAGAGCTTCCGCTCCAGATCCACCTCTGTAACCCTGCACAGAGGCGAAGGAGTTCACGTGGACAAGATCCAGGAGCCAAAGTGACCAAAGAAGGTCTGGTACTCTTAACATCCGAGGCTGAACGAAGAAAACTGAGGGAAATGTAAAAGTGTCTGCTGCCCTGAATCAGGTCTGATGGGCTCGGGGCGCTCTCTAGAGTGATGTCGGCGGGATCTGGAGGGTCCTGAGCGCCTCTTGAAGGGAGGTATGGTCTAGAGCTGTCACTGAGATCTTGTGGGTTGAGAGCCCGCAGCCCTTACTGATCTAGAAGAGAAGCTTGTACAGTTTCCTGCATCCGACTCCAATCGCATATGAAGCAGATGGACCCTCTGCTTTGGGAAAGATGTAAACTTTCCCCTCTATGACATATACTCCAAGGCCTCTGTCCTCAATCATGGAAACTGATACAAGATTCTTCTTCAGCCCAGTGATGTACAAGATATCCCTCAGAAACATGGGCTGCATGGACTCCCAGTCAAAGCGGACTGTCCCACACCCAACTACTACCACCACTGTATCATCGCCCAATCCAACCTCGAACTCCAAGCCTATCTCAGAAATATCGGTGAGCATGTCCCGAACACCTGTCATGTGACTCGAAGCTCCACTATCAATGTCCCAAGTGTGGGAAGTAGTGGAAGCACTCAATAAATGCCCAATAATCATGGAATGCTCCATGTGATCCTCAAAATCCCTGCTGGTGATGGATGATGCTCTCTCTACACAACCACCAACAAAGAGAGGAAACTCTCTCTCAAATCTAACAGCATACTCATCAGTCTTTGCTGAAGCTGTCGTCAGTTGTTTCTTCTTCTTCTTGTTTGGGCATTGTCCAACATAATGCCCAAACTTCTGACAAGCAAAGCATTTCACTTTGCTCATACCCTTCTTCTCTCCATCCTACTGCTTGGTTCCACCCTTGGAACCCTTCTTGAACTTCTTCTTCTTTCCCTTTGGTGCTAAGGCCACCTTCTCCTCATCATCCATGCTGTGAGATGCACTGCCCTGTACATATCCCCTATGAGTCTCCTCCTGTATGAAATCATCCCAAAGACGATCCCATGAAGGCATGTGCTCACAAGCAACCACTAACTCCACAAATACAGCGCATGGCTTCGCCACACCATTCAAGGCTATATGCACCAACTCAACACTCTCTATCACCTCCCCAATAGCTCCAAGCTCATTATGAACCTGTGTAATCCTGGTGAGATAAGTGGTCATATTCTCACCCTTGTTCATGTGAATGCTCTTTACCTTCTCCCTTAATACCATTTTCCTATTTTCATTGGAACTTTGGTAAATGTTAGTTAAAGCGGTCCACATTTGATGGGCATGATTTTNTGTGAATGCTCTTTACCTTCTCCCTTAATACCATTTTCCTATTTTCATTGGAACTTTGGTAAATGTTAGTTAAAGCGGTCCACATTTGATGGGCATGATCTTTACCTGATATGTGCGGAATCACATGATCTTTTATTGCATCGGGAAGGATTCTTTTGGCCTTTATATCCCTCTTGTCAAAAACAGCTTTAGCTATAGCATCTGTGAGAACAGTAACTGGATTTGTAGTAGTTGTTCACTATGTCCCATAGTTCACTATCCTGTAAAATCAACACTATTCTAGCCTTCCATGGACTGAAATTTACAGCCCCATCCAACCTGTCTTATATTCTAAGACCGATAGCCATCCCATGACTGCAAGAAAATTTAGATACTTGTTTTACTCAACAACCCTGTTTTCCCTTATTTCTCCAAGTCTGAAATTTATTTGTGTGTGCAATTTTCAATCTTCAACTCTACTCTAATACCATGAAAATTTTCAAGAACCCCAACCTNTGTTTTCCCTTATTTCTCCAAGTCTGAAATTTATTTGTGTGTGCAATTTTCAATCTTCAACTCTACTCTAATACCATGAAAATTTTCAAGAACCCCAACCCGATTTCAGTTTTGGTTTAATAGGGACCACCCCCTTGGCTCCGTTAGGAGTGGCCTAAATGGAGGAGTTAGGATCAGGTGACAACACCTTATTTGAGGATTGCCCCTTGTTGAACACCTAACCAACTAGGTGGCCAACCATGTACCATGCAGATGTACCATGTGCCTTGAAGATGAGAAAGAAGTACCTAGTAAAGTTCTTTCAAGCGAGGCAACTCTTCTTCTTATCTTTTCTCCATGAAATTTCCGCACTCCTATGGGGGATATTGTAATGATATGTCAGCATAAAGGTCTAGTTTTTGTATAACTTAGTTACCCAGGACTTTATCATTAGGGAAGTCCTTTCATCGAGTGTTTTTCCCTTAGATAACTAAAATTCATTTTTAGTATTTTAATTATCTGAGTTTTTCACTCAAAAATACCTCCAAAGTGGTGAAAGGCATTCTAATGATTGAGTCCAGGGGGGATTAAGGCCTAGGAATGTTCTCTGTAACCATGCTAGACACTATCCAAAGTCTTGCGGATTTTCGTTAGGTTTTACCTAGGATTTTTCAATTTTTGGTGATTAAAAAAGTCCCTCGGCATAAAAATGTATTAATAAAAAGAGGGTGAAATGGCATCTAATGCCCACGGATTGGGATATGGGTACTTAAAATCATTGGCATGAGTCCACCTACACACTTGGGTAAAGTTTGAAGTTATTCAGACAAGTCTTGCTAAGGTTTTGATCACATTTGCCAAAGTCAGTCAAGGAAATGAGGAAAATTGACAATTAATTAGTAAGCCAAATTTTGGAAAAGTGCCTAAAGTCACTTCGAAGGGGAAAATTAAGTTGCTAAGTGTTATATTATGTTCCTAAGGTGACTTTGGAGGAGAAAAGGCCCCCCCCCATGCAAGTGTTTCACAAGAATGAAAATGTCACCAAATGGGGGGCACCCTCCCTCTTCATGGAAATTGAGATATTTAAAAATAAGCCAAATTAAGGGGTCTCACTTTGGTGGTCCCTCCCTTTGAGCGTAGAATGAAGATTAAAAATATTAGAGGGGGGTTTCAACCACATTTCTAGTTGATTTCTCACCCTAGGAGGTGCCCCCAAGAGAAGTGGTTCCCCTATTTGAGCTCCCACTCTCTCATTTTGATAAGTGGCTTGCATGCACTTGGGCTCTCTCCTCACTCATTTCCTATTTAAGGAGGCTTCCCGTCCTCATTTGGGTAACACACACACACCCACACTCTTGCATGCTCTTGTTCTCATTTTTTTTCACTTGCTGTCTTGCCTTTGCTCTTGCTTGGGCCATTGTAATTTTCAGTCATTTAACTTTGTTAATCAAAATATTAGGAGTAATCTTGTGTACATTGTTCCCATTGATGATTTGCTTCCATGCTTGAGGAGCTACACAAGTTTGGTTGGCCAAGGAAGCATACTTATTTGCTTTGGTAAGATTTATGGTATTTGCATTCCATAAATTTTGTGAGTTTTCATTCTTGTAGCAAAAGAAGGTCATATATTTTCTAGTTTGAAGTTTATGATTTCTTTGCTCACTATTTGATTCTCACCTTCTAATAGTTGTGTAATGAAAATCTTATAAGTTGTAGGTTATTTGAATTGAAGAGTGGGATTCCTCGATTGGATGCCCCATTGGTTCACTTCTTGAAGAACAAATGACCAATTTTTTCTTTCTTTACATACAAATTTCTACATTTTAATTTTAGTTTGTTTAGTGTTTCAAATCTGATTTTAACTTTTATATACTCAAGTTCTTTCAAAATTATTCATTTGACAACTTTGTGTAAATTTTGTATATATATTGCACTAACATACTAACTTACCCAAAGTGATTTTGGGCACATTTTATCATTTTTTGCTTGCTGGTTTTTAGCAGGTTGGTAACAAAATAAGACAAAACTCTGTCAAATTTCAGTCAAGAAGGGTGCAAAGGCTACCTCAAAGGAAGA
Source organism: Pseudotsuga menziesii (assembly GCA_001517045.1). Lineage (NCBI taxonomy): Eukaryota > Viridiplantae > Streptophyta > Pinopsida > Pinales > Pinaceae > Pseudotsuga > Pseudotsuga menziesii. The sequence goes on along the minus strand of LPNX010638574.1, from coordinate 112,051 downwards.
GCTTCAAGGCCATCACAAGAAAGGGGTGAAAACACGGATTTTACCACTTCTTTCCTCTTAATCTTTATGCTGAAATTTCAGCCATTGTAACAAGTCCAAAAGAGTCTCTTGGACTTGATTTCTTATTTTGCATTTTAAGTTAAGTTGATGTTTCCCTTGTTTGTCATCCTTGCATGCAAAAGAAGTTGGGATTGCCCACCTTTGCATAAGCAATTGTTGATTGGCTTAGGTTTAGCTTAGTTAGAGTTTAATTTTTTTTTTCTTTTATTTTGCCCACACCTTGCAAGTGATTTGACTATGCCATCCTTGCAAAATTGTGTCGGCTTACATTCTATTTTATTTTCAATCTCATTTTGCTTACACCTTGCAAGTGATTTGGCTATGCCATCCTTGCAAAATCATGCTGGATAAACTTTTAATTTTTGTTATTTTCAATTGCCCACACCTTGCAAGTGAGTTGGCTACGCCACCCTTGCAATATCGTGCTGGCTTGCATTGTTAATAATTGATAAATTCTTCATTTTGTTTAAAATAAACCTTGCCCCAATCTTCGCCCCGTATTCACTCCCCTTACCGGTTGGTCCGACCTTGGGTGACAAGAAAGGGAGAAGATTCGAGTTGGCTAGAATAATAGGCATTTCAATCTATTATTGGAAGATTGAGAAAAGATGATTAGTGTGTGGAGCTAGAGGGGTAGAGGTCATTGGGGGCCTCATGGCACTTCGTGTCTTCCAGTTAAGCACCCAACTAGTTCTTGGGACTGACTTGTGGAGCTAGGAGAGAGCCTTGTGCTCTCTTGTTGAGCACCCAACAGTTTCTTTCAGTTGAGGGATAAGGGTTGGAGGTAGACACATTAGTTAGTTTGTTTATTTTCTCATCCAAACACATTAATCCCCTAAGTTGAAGAAAGACCTTAAAATAAATTAAAATCTATTGGACCACTTGCACAACATTACGATCTTTCATTTTATTTACTATTGTAGTCATCGTTTGTTTGGTTTAAGTTCTACTTCAAGCTCATCTCGTACACTCTAGTTCGTTTGCTTAAAGTATTTTACATTTGATGAATGTGGTCTTTTGATTATTGTGGTGAACGAATGATTTAGAGCAATTTGTGCATTTTGGCAATTTCATTGTAATCTTTGCTTGTGATTCCTTAGCCCAATTCAGTTAGGCACTGGTTTAGTAATACTATATTTCTCTTGCAATTATATTTGGTTTACAAATAAAGAAAGATTTTTCTGTTATTTGAAATTATTGCATTTTTGCATGATTGATTGCCATAAAGCTTAAATTAATCTAATCATCTTTTAACTCCTAAATCACAACCTTTGAAACATAGTAAATAGGGACTACCCCCTTGACATCTTTAGGAGTTGGGTCTAAACGGAGGAGTTAGGAATCAAGGTGACATTGGGTTCTAAACTCATAGCTGCCCTCAGGAACACACCTAGTGGTTGGAAGACTTTTTCACGGTCAAGTGCGTTTTAGGCAGATACACCCCCAAGGACGCACTTAGCAGCTTGAAGATTTATGCTGCGCTAATTCCCCCCAGGTGCGTGTAAGGCAGCAACACCCACTCTAATCAATTCATCCATAATAATCTAAATCTAACCAACAGGCACATCAAAACCTTTCTTTTCAGCGACGTTACTTAACTAATTTGGCACTGGTCTACTTTACAATCATATTTGCTTAAACCAATTATGGTCATGGATTAAATTGTCTCATATGCTACTATCTTTAAAATTGTTGTTGTTGCTTCCTTGTTCATGTTTTCAAACTCCTAGATTCTTTTCATAACTTAGCTTAAAATCATAATTTCTTTTTTTAGGTTCCACTCCCTTTGGCTTTGCTAGGAATTGGCCTAGATGGAGGAGTCAAGTGTTAAGTGATAGCAAGCTTGACTCGTGACTTGCCTCCAAGGACGCACCCAGTGGCTTGAACAAGTCTGCCATGTTAACCTCGAGGTGTGTATCAAATGACAACGATACGCATTTGTTTGTTCCATGTTATTAGTGTTATCACCAACCTTATAGTTGCCTATGTGAGGTGGATCCAGGATGGATGGTAGAGGGGCAAACAACTAAGGAGGTGGAACCAAGACTGCCTAGACTCCCAAATGGATGGTTGTCACGCCAATCAAGGCAGTCTTCACTTAATGTTATCTAAGTCCAAGACAACAACGTGGGAGACCCAGATCTACTCCCAACAGGAGAGATCAGACCTAGACCCCAGATCAGATCAATTATGGCTTGAGGTATGTAAGGTGTAAGGTAGTTAAAAACTCTAGATCTATGGATGATCGTAGTAAGTGGACTTGGGCTTTGGATGAGGGCTTCAGTTATACAAGGGTTGATCCAAAGTGACCTATGGGGGAAAATACTAGATCTAGGGTTGAGGTACTAGCAACTGACGAAGATAACCACTGTCTTGGGAAACGTAACTGAGACAGGGTAAGTAAGAACAGAGTTGGGAGTCTCTAGCACCAAATAGATAGACTCAGTGAAAGATATGAAATGCCAAGTTACCTGAGTTATCAAGGAGAGGTCAACTTTCAGGGGAAAGAGGTCAAAAAAGGGGTTAGCGCTATGCTTGGAGATCAGTGCTTGTTTAGCCTTGGGTAATGGAGTCAGTATCAGCACAACGTTTAAGTGAACCCACCTGGGATATGCCCTGATCTATGGAGCCAGAAAAGGATTTGGCCCGGAAGATTCAGGTTACAGGGAAATCAGTAGAAGGAGGGCTAGCGCTAGGGTTTGGAGAGGCAAATCTGCAGATCTAGAGCCACCAGGAGACTATCAACTCAGCGTTGGAGTGGAAATGAGATTAGGATGGCCCGATCTACAAAACCCAAGTCAGAAAATTAAAAATTTCAGGAAAAATTAGATATGAAAAAAGTCAAAATCTCATGAGGGAGGCTAGGAGGCTGAAAGCCAGTTTTTTCAGATCTAGGGCTACCTGGAAGGAACTATCTCAACGTTGGGGATGTTCTGGAATGAGGAAGACCTGATATACCCACCCATGTAATTATTTTCCGGAAAAAGTCAACTCTGGGAAAAGTCAAATTTTCAGTGGGGCGTTGGGGTTTAAGCAGTTAGAAAGTCAGATCTAGGGAAAACCAGTCACAATTAGGGCAGCGTTGAGGATGAATTGGTGAGAGGGATGCCCGATCTACAAAACCCAGCAGTGGTTTGTCCAAAGATCGAACGGTTTTCCGATTAAGTATTTTTGGATTTTTTTAAAATATTTTGGAATTTTTAGTAAATTGAAGAAAAGCAGGTACAATGGATTGAGATCATGGAAGAAAAGAACCAACCTGTAGATCTTACCTGGAAAACCTTGTAGATGCCTTGATGATGATGATCCCTGCCATCTCTCTGCCATCCCGATCAATTTGAGAAGCTTGAAGCGAGTTCTATGTCCAGTGTTTGCCCGAGGAAGTCAATGCGCCCTCTCTCCTGCACAACAAATATCGACCATATCAGATTTGTTGTGACATGAGAAAGAAGCTATATGTTGCAGAAAAATAGCAAGAAGAAATCATAGGTCACCACAACACTAAAGAAAACTCCTTGATAAAAAACGAAGACAATCCAAGCGAGTTGAGGTCCCCCTGCAAAAACTCTCAAGCTAAAGTCGTCCTCCTGTAAACAAGACAATGATCCCCCAAAAATATAGATCTCATAACAATTTCCCGAATGCTAGGAAGCAAAAGACTTTCCAATCACCATCTAAGAACATCAGATGCAAAGGAGATCCAAGAAAATATCCACAAGAAAAGTTTTTTATTATCCAAATCCAAGAGCCCTAAGACCCTTTACAAATGAGAAGCTCTCATTTAAATAGAAATGAGAGAACCAAAATCCTAACCACTTTCAAAACGAGTGGCTAAGATTAAAAGATAAAATGTTCTAATCAATGGTTGAGATGAGCTCAACATACAATACATGGATCAATATAACCATAAAGTACCAAAGTGGACTAGATCACCCATAAAGAGGATACCCCACTCAACAAGTAATAAATGAAGCACACGGTGGGTCCANATGAGCTCAACATACAATACATGGATCAATATAACCATAAAGTACCAAAGTGGACTAGATCACCCATAAAGAGGATACCCCACTCAACAAGTAATAAATGAATCACATGGTGGGTCCATGGAGTGTTAACTAACTCCCTCTGGGTGCCCCATGGCACAATAAAATAATATAATATTTTAATTCTTTGACTTTGTGCCTCTTTGAGGAAATCGTGAACCTCCTAGAAGCTCCAGAAAATAACATAAAAATGCCCAAAAAATAGGTGTAGGCCCAATCAGGTGCTGCAATTGCTGGAGAAAGTGTGGAGGACATCACTCTCATCATCATGACTCATCCCATGTTATTTCCTTGCCTCAGTAGCCCAAATCGATTTCTTCAATAGCCATTTAATTATTTTTTAATTTGCCTCAAGAAATGTGAACCTGCCAAAACAGCCTCCTAGGGTGCCTACGTTGTCAAACTGAGCCCACCAGGCTCTCTGAGATGGGGGTACTATGGTACAAACAAGTGGCTGCACCCCCTATGCCCATACAACGCCCTAGGAGATCCAAATAAAACATCTCCCTGCTCAGACACATCATCCTGTGAAGCAAAATTGCATCAGAAAGGTAAAATGAGCTTGATCATCTCTGTAAGTGCCTGGAACTGAAGATAAGCTATCTCATTAGACTCAGAGAGTCCAAATCCATCTAGGGTGTATACTCATACCCCTCTCAGGTCTCTACCTGATCATCAACCATATCCAATAGTCAATATAACCATCTGTAAATGATCATATACCAATAATATAACTCAGACTATCATCCATCTGCTGCAAGTGTTATAAGGCTAAGACATGCTCTACAACTCGTTTAAGCAACAATCACAACAAGTAGCAGTCATTTCACTGGCGGTACATCAACCAAATACATATATAGGGTTTTATTTATTATTACTCAGACTAGACTTTCAGGACTATATTCACTCCATAGTTGTAGTCAATTTTCTAGTGAAGGGTGAAGGCTGAAATTGGTAAGGTTAGGGCAAAGAGTGACTTCTTGCTTAACATCATGACACTTTGGATATGGAATGGGAATACTCACTATAACCACATGTCGGACAAACAACAACACAGGGAATGGCAGTGCCTCACAAATGGTTGAGTTGTTCAGAGAGTGCTTATTCAACTTAGGCATCATGTCTACATCAAGTTTGATCCAAGTTCATTTGGACCATCAATTTTATTTCCATGGCCTTTTTGGCCTATATGACCCTTTGGGACTTCACCAGTGGTTAAAAGCACATCTAATTGCAGCTTTCATCCGGGACACATTCAAATTTATAAGGTCAGCAATATTTGGATATAGCATATATTTCACCATTGCTCTTGGGACCTTTTCTTATACCCTTCATGGATTATTTTAGCATTTCATTGCTCTTGCCCTTTTCTCGTATATGTTAAGAAACACATTTTAGAATTTACATTTTCCATGGGCGCATATATAAAAATTTCCAATACAAGTAGTACATGAGCTTTCAGTTTTAGCCAACAGCATCTCAAGTGACTAGGGGGAGTTCTGCACAGTGCCAAACATCGGGACAATCGACCAGAATGATTTAGGCATACAATCCAACTCACCCGAGGCAAGTTCTGTCACCAACTCAGAGCCGAGACACACTATAAATAAGGAGGTTTGTCCAACAAAGGTTCTAGCAGGGAAAGGTTCTCCATGCCATAAGTCAAGTAGTAAGTCGGGTTAAAAACAAAACTGGAAGGTAATGGATGGGTGGAGACTGTGAAAGATAAAGCCAACACTAGCAAGCCAAAGAATGGTGGGAATGATTACCTCTATTCTCCCTAGGGAGTGTAAAATCAATGAGTATAGATCAGGAACTTCCAAGACTAAGTAGGGACATGAATACATAATACAAATACATCCAAGTCCATATATTTATGACCGCCAGATCATGACACTAAATGCTAGTATATGTCACAAAGATGAGTATAAGAGCAATGATAACCATAACACAATATAATAAATGCTGAGTCATAACCATGCAAATAATCCATCTGAACCATCATCTGTCCAATGAAAAAACACTAACACCAATCTGGGCATCACTAACTGCTCTGCAAATGACTAAATGGCTACATCAGTCCTCACATGGGAGAGTACTATAGTCCACTGATAACATAATGATCCATCAAAGCTGCTCATCTCAGCATCTCATATGTAGGAGATCTGGCTGAAAAAATGTATTGAATCTGAAAAATAGAATATGGTATCCCGACTACTATATATGTGATAACAGTTAGTAGGTGCCTAGTTTGAATCCCTCGGAATAAGCACATTAGTTTATGCCAACGAATTTACTAAGGATGCCATCCAAGCATCCTTTGGGTTTTTGTAAATGATTTTTCTTGGAAAAAAAATTTAATTTCAACATTGATTGCTACACAAATTAATCAACTTTTATATCTTCATAAATGTTTGTGTTCTCAATACAAGTAAGAGAAATTAATAAAACCAAAGAATTACTAATCTCTACAGTTTTGCTCTATGAAAATACAGCATGTAATATTCCTCTTGCATATCTATGCTTTGGAATAATGGGTTGAAAATATACAATTGAATAGCAAAAAAAATCTTACAAAAACACAATCAGGAAATACAATTTCATAAGGATTTAAGTCAAGCACCTGAAGAAAATTTCTGAGAATAACTTTAGCTTCTGTTGGTCTGGTTTCCATTTTGTCTAGTAAAACAGATCCGCTTAGCCTCAAAAGCTGAGATAGCTTCTTTGTTCGGACTGTTAGGTGTTGTGGCTTGTCACACAGAACCCCAATTTCACCAAACATATCTCCTGCTCTCAAGCTTTCTACAACCTATACTCATTACAAAAAATTGCAACAGATATTACAAGCTGTAATAGTTTGAAATTTAAATGGACAAATAATATCAAATTTACATATACTAGAAAAGGTGACTGAATGCAGAGCTTACTTGTTCATTTCCATTCTCACATGTCAGCATTTCCTGCCAAACAACACAGTAGTCACAACTTTCGTATGATGCGATTTAATATGGTGGACCTCAAATACGGGAAAGTGGTCTACCAAATAAATACTACAATCACAGGAATTTAAAAAATAAATAAATAATATTACGAATGATATAGGAATTTCACCAATATTTTTTAAATCCCTAGCAAAAAACATATGCTTACACCATACATTTTGATAAAAGCTCATCTAACCACATGGTGTAAATGTAAAGAAAAAATGAATTGGTATTTTGGTCAATTGACAAGTTATATGTTTTGTGTCTGTATTTAAATTTGTCATTTGGAGTGGTTTGTAACTTTGTGTTTGAATTTGTAATTTGGAAAAGTTAAGGTAATATATATATATATATATATATATTGCTATTAAATTTGACAAAAGCTAATTTTTATATATTTAGGTTAAGTATAAATATTTTTTAACTGTAAGAATCAAGATTATATATAAGGTTTTGTTTAAAGTGTAAGTTTAATGAAAGATGAAATTTATTATTTATTTTTGAAATTTATAAAAATATTTACATGGCTGATTCAATTCACCATTGTGAGATTTTGATAGAATTCCGGGTTTTCTTAAAAAGTTCTGATATATCATATGATGTCCAGAGAGGAGTGCTAACCTTGTTGCACATGTTGGAGGTTGATTTTAGTGATTGACCTACAGTTTGAACTCTTTTTGGCTTCATTCTTGACTCACATGTGTAGTGCCCTAGCTAAAGGAATAACATTGCACCCTCACACATATACCCTAAGAGTTATTTAGCCTAATGGAGTGGAGCGCTTGGCTTGGTGGCATATGAGTGGAGGTGACTTTCTTATTTATTCATTTATGAGTTGATTTGATGGGGTTGCCCCCTATGTTCATCATGGTGATGGTTTCCTTGCACCCAAATTTATGAGTTGGTTGCATGTTGAACCCCTACACCAAGGGGTATCACTGTTGGCACAAGTATTGAGATATTGTTGTGCCTTGGAGAACATGCTTGGTCATTGTTATCACATATATAGTAGCTAGGCTACCATATTCTATTTTTCAGACACAGTACTTTTTTCAGCTAGATCTCTTACATATGAGATGCTGAGATGAGCAGTTTTGATGGATCATTATTATATTAGTGGACTATTGTATTCTCCCATGTCAGGACTGAGTCTCAGGACACTCAGATTTGAAGACTGATGTAGCCATTTATGTCATTTCAGAGTAGTCATTGATGCCCAGTTTTATGTCAGTTCTTTCTCATTGGACAGATGGTGTCTCAGATGGATTTTATTGCATGGTTATGACTCAACATTTTATATTGTGTTATGGTTATTATTGCTCTTATACTGATACTTCTGACATATATTAACTTGTGGTATCATGATCTAACGGTCATAATTATATGGACTTGGTTGTATCTTGTACTATGTATTGATGTCCTTGCTTAGACTTGGAAGTTCTTGATTTATACTCATTGGTTTTGCCCTCCTTAAGGAGAATAGAGGTAGTCATTCCCACCATTTTTTTGGCTTGCTAGTGTTGGCTCCATCATTTATTGTCTTCACCCATCCATTACCTTCCAGTTTAGTTTTCAACCCGACTGACTTCTTGACTTATGGCATGGAGGATCTTTTTCCCCGCTAGAACCTTTGTTGGACAAGCCTCCCTGTTTATATTGTGTCTTGGTTTTGAGTTGGTGACAGAACTTGCCTTGGTAAGTTGGATTGAATGCCTAAATCATTCTGGTCGGTTGTCCCGATGCTTGGTATTGTGCAGAACTCCCCCTAGTCACTTGAGATGTTGTTGGCTAAAACTGAAAACTCATGTACTACTTGTATTGAAATATTGAATATGCGCCCATGGAAAATGAAAATTGTAAAACTGTGTTTCTTAACATATGTAAAAAGGGCAAGAGCAATGAAATGCTAAAATACTCCTTGAAGAGTATAAGAAAAGGTCCAAAAAAGCAATGGTTTAAAATGTGCTATATCCAAAAATTGCTGACCTTATTAAAATAAATATGTCTCGGATGAAAGCTGCGATTAGCTGTGCTTTTAAGCACTGGTGAAGTCCCAAAAGGGTCATATAGGCCAAAAAGACCATGGAATAAAATGTGATCCTAATGAACTTGGATCAAGCTTGTTGTAGACATGATGCCTAAGTTGAACAAGCACTCTCTAAACAACTCATCCATCTGTGAGGCACTGCCATTCCTTGTGTTGTTGTTTGTCCGACATTGGTTATAGTGAGTTTTCCCTTTCCTTATCCAAAGTGTCATGATGTTGAGTAGGAAGTCATCATTTGCCTTAGCCTTGTCATTTTCACCTTTCAGCCTTCACTAGCAAATTGGCTACAACTATGAAGTGAGTATAGTCTTGAAAGTCTAAGTAGTAATAAATAAAGTCTTATATATGTATTGGTTGATGTACCGCCAATGAAATGAATGCTACTTGTGATTGTTACTTGAATGAGTTGTAGAACATGTCTTAACCTTTTAACACTTGCAGTAGATGGATGTATTTCGAGTTATTATGGGTATTCGATCAGTTATAGATGGTTATATTGTTTATTTGATGTGGTTGATGGTCAGATAGAGACCTATGAGGGGTATGAGTATACACCTTAGATGGATTTGGACTCTCTGAGTCTAATGAGATAGTTTATTTCCAGTTCCAGGCACTTGCAGATATGATCAGGCTCATTCTGCCTTTCTGATGCAGTTTTTCTTCATAGGTTGATATGTTTGAGTAGGGAGATGTTTTAGTTGGATCTCCTAGGGCGTTGTATGGAACATAGGGGTGTAACCACTTGTTTGTACCATAGTACGCCCATCCCAGAAAGCCTGGTGGGCTCAGTTTGGCAACCATGCACCCTAGGAGGCTGTTTTGGCAGGTTCACGTTTCCCGAGGCAAATTAAAAAATAATTAAATGGCTATTGAAGAAATCGATTTGGGCTACTGAGGCAAGGAAATGACATGGGATGAGTCATGATGATGAGAGTGATGTCCTCCACACCTTCTCCAGCAGTTGCAGCTCCTAATTGGGCCCATACCTATTTTTTGGGCATTTTTTATTATTTTCTGGAGCTCTTTTTGGAGGCTCACGATTTCCTCAAGGAGGCACAAAAGTCAAAGAATTAAATTGTTATATTATTTATTGTGCCATGGGGACACCCAAAGGGGAGTTAGTCAAACACTCTTTGGACCCACCATGTGCTTTCATTTATTTCTTGTTGAGTGGGTTACCTTTTTTGGGTGGGTTAGTCCACTTTGATAAATTATGGTTATATTGATCCATGTATTGTATGTTGAGCTCATCTCAACCATTGATTAGAACATTTCATCTTTTAATCTTAGCCACTCATTTTGAAAGTGGTTAGGATTTGGTTATGATTGAGGTTCTCTCATTTCTATTTAAAGGAGAGAGCTTCTCATTTATAAGAGGTCTTTGGCTCTTGGATCTGAATAATAGAAAGACTTTTTCTGTGGAAATTTTCTGGATTTGCTTTGCATTTGATGTGCTCAAATGGTGATTAGCTTGTCTTCAGCTTACTAGCATCGTGGAAATTCTCGTGAGATCTATTTTTTTTTTTCCGTGGCTATCATTGTTTTGTCTACAGGAGGGCGTTTTGGCTGGAGCGTTTTTGTAGGGGGACCTCAACTCGCTCGGTTCTCTTCGTCTTGGATCAGGGAGTTTTCATTAGTTTCATTGCGATCTATGATTACTTCATTTTACTGTCTTGTAGCATTCAGTTTCTTTATTTTGTATGTGCATATCTGATATGGTTGACGTTTGCTCATGCAGGGTAGGGGGCGCTTTGATGGCTTGGAGCTTGCATATGCCATAGAAATCACGGGGATCTTCTAGGATTGATCGGGATAGCTAGGATCGTCAATGTTACAGACTTCTACAAGCTTATCTAGGTAAGATCCATAGGTAAGTTCTTCTTTTATGATCTTATTCCATTGTACCTTGCTGAAATTTAACTATTTTTCTGAAAACTCCTAAACCATAAAAACCTAAAAATCAAATAATCAGGGAACCGTCCGATCTTTTGCCAAACCATTTATGGGTTTCAGAGATCAGGCCTCCCCCTAACTAAATCAACTGAAATGCTAGTCAAATTCATCATAGATTGACCTAGATCTGATTTTTCAGCAGAAAATTGCATAACCCCCCCACTGAAAAAATTGACCTGCTAGGGTTTTGAGTTTTTCTGATTTCTGACTTCACAGACGGATAGATCGGGTCTTTGTCAGTCCAAATCAACCCCAACGCTGTCAAGAGGCTTAACAGTTTGACCGGGATCTGAAAAATAGACTGAAACTACCCTAGCGCCCTCACTGAAAATTGGCATTTTCCGGAAGTAGGTTTTTCTGAAATCTAACATGATAGGCTGATAGATCGGGTCCCAAGCATCCCAGAACACCCTCAACGCTGTGCTAATTCATCCTGGTTTGCCCTAGATCTAAAAAAATCAGTTTTCAGCCTCCTAGCCCCATCATCAGATTTTGACTTTTCTAGATCTGTTTTTCCTGCTGTTTTCCTGATTTGGGCTTGTAGATCAGGTCTCCCTGATCTCTTCTCATCTTCAACACTGAGCCATCAGCCTTCCGGTACCCCCTAAAGCTTCAAATTTGTCTTCCTAGGCCCTAGCGCTAGCTATCTACTGAGCTGGGTTTCCTGTACCTTGGCTTTTCTGGACCAATTGCTTTTTGGTTTCATAGATCAAGGTGTTTCCCAAGTGGGTTTCCTGAAACGTTGTCTTACTGCTGACTCCATTGCCCAATGCAGACAAAGCACTGATCTCCAAGCTAGCGTTGCCCTTAGGCTCTTAGCCTTTGCCATTTACCAACATTCACTGATAGCTCAAACACCTTTTACTGAGTCTGATTTCTAGGTACTGGATAGTCCCAACTCTATTCGTGCTCGCCCTGTCATACTTACGTTTCCCAAGACAGTTGCTAGTACCTAAACTCTAGAGCTAGGGTTCCCATTCACCTTACACCTTAAGTACCCTGAAACCCCATTTGATCTTCTTCTGGTGTCTACATTCGATCTCTCCTGTCGGGAGCAGATTCGGGTCTCCCCCATTGTTGTCCTGGACTAGGATAACCTAAAGTGAAGGCTGCCTTGATTGGCGTGACAACCATCCATTTGGGAGTCTAGGCAGTCATGGTTCCACCCCTTAGTTGCTTGCCCCTCTACCATCCATTCTGGATCCACCTCAAGCAAGCAACTACAAGGCAAGTAATAACAGTCATCTAGTTTGATTCTCCTCTCTTTTCAAGCACATCAAGAAAAACACAATTCCTTTGAGTCCCACTGGGAAAACTCCATAGCCCAAGTTCAAGGGCTTGATATTCTTCTTCTTCTCTCATCTAAGCTATTAAACTTTTTTAGTTACTAGTTACTTTAAGTAGTGTTAATTAAATTAGTGCATAAAAAATATCATAAACTAATTTGATTTGCGTTTGCATTTATAAGTTTAAATCTCATTTTTAAAGGCCCATTTTTATAGATCTAGCTTCTAACAAGTACTTGTCTAAAACTTTAAATTTTATCTCTTAAAAGTACTTGAACATTATGCTAAATTTTGTATGTTTTGATTGATCAATCTAGCATTTGACAAATAGGTAGAGAGGCACTTTGGCGAATGTTTCCAAATTCAAGCCATTCGGAAGCCATTATTCTTTCTACCTTTTCTTCAGCTGCTTTTAAAGCCTCAAATTTTGTAAAATTGTGTCTCCTAATCTATAAAGGAACACAAGATTTACTCTTGATTGTAATAACTGTTAATAAAAGAGAAGTGTTATCACCAACCTTGTAGTTGCTTATGTGAGGTGTATCCAGGATGGATGGTAGAGGGACAAGCAATTAAGGAGGTGGAACCAAGATTGCCTCGACTCCCAAATGGATGGTTGTCATGCCAATCGAGGCAGCCATCTCTTTATGATATCTTATCCCAAGACAACAATGGGGGAGACCCAGATCTACTCCAGACAGGAGAGATCAGACCTAGACACCAGATCAGATCAAATGGACTTGAGGTACGTAAGGTGTAAGGTAAGTGGAAACCCTAGATCTATGGATGACGTCACTAGGTGAACCAAGACTTTGGATTAGGGTTTAGGAAGTATTAGGCTTGATCCAAGGTGGGACACAGGTGACCTATGAGGTAAATACTAGATCTAGGGTTAAGGTACTAGCAATAGGTGAAGATATCAACTGCCTTGGGAAACGTGACCAATGCAGAAGAGGTGAGAACAGGATTGGGGCTATATAGTATTGATGGATAGACTCGAAGGAAGATATGACAATGTCAAAGTACCCGAGTCACCAGGAAAAAGTCAGAACACAGGAAAAAGAGGCCAAAGAGGGGGTAGCGTCAGGGTTGGAGATCAATGCCTTTCAGATCTAGGGCAATGGAGTCACTTTCTGCCTAGCATTGGAGTAGACCCACCTGGGATTTAACCTGATCTACAAACCCAAGAAAGCAGTTTGCCGGAAAAAGTTAGATCACAGGAGGAATTGGCAGCCTGGAGAATAGCGCTAGGGCTGGGAGGCCGGTTTTTCAGATCTAGGGCAAACCAACCACTTCTAGCTCAGCATTGAAGGTGATTTCTTTAGGGCAAGACCCGATCTATGAAACCCAGAAATGGTTTTCCCCGAGATTGTAATATCCCAAATACTGATATTCTCTAATGTTCTATGACAGTGCTGAATCACACACTCAATCTCATATAAATTTGCAAAATAACTGTGCATGGAAACTCGCCATGCAAAAATGCCCTAAAATATAGCTGAATTAGGGTTAGGGTTTTGCAGAGAGAAATTAACACTTACCACTGATATTCTAGCTGATAATGACTCCATAGATAGCTGCATGCATAAGGATCTGGATGGGTGGTCTAATAATGCTCTTTTCCTCCGGTGTTACCGCCTCGTAGTACCGTAAAAACCCTCCAGACTGAAGGTGACGTTTTTGTAGGAGGAGAGGTCCGTTTGGGCTGAAACTTTCTGAGCTTGTCCGTCTGCTGATGCCGGAGAGATGGCCTGGCACATGCGGAGGTTTGGCTACCTCTAAGTTCCCTGGCAAATTGATTAGCAGTTCTGCTGTTCATGCCCCCAACTGATCTGTTTGGCTGATAGTTGCTCCAGGTGAGCAAACTGATGGTTGATAATCACTGCATACCGTAGGATAGGCCTGCTGAGAAAGAGGAAGGTGACATGTGGAGGAAAGATTGGGTTTTGTGGTCCCATCAAATCCTTTTGTGTTTTCCCTGCTACTTCCAGCTACAAATGTGGATCTGCTAATAACCGTTCGGAATGTGCTGGATCTTCGAATACTGTAGTATATGATGGATGCAATGGATAAACCTGGATGATCTATCCCAATAAGAGACTAGGGCAGATATCTAACTGTCAAACCCTCGCTAGCTGAAGACACCGTCTCCAACCCCAACTGCTGCGACTGCACGCTGTGCTGCTACTCGAAACTCCAAAATCAATGAACAATAACAATAGATATCTCCTTTAGTCCCATAACCCTTCTTAAATAGATCTTCATATACTTTTAGGGTTTGCATGTCACTTTTAGGGTTTATGCTTCACTTTTGCATGCATGCAATTCTAATTTGATGCTGACTTTAATACTAACTAAACAAGGCCTGCATGCTCTGCATGCTTTAGAATACGGACTCTAATGCCCTTCTTTCTACACTGATGACTTAATAATAATGAATTGATGTACCTTTCTGCTCCTAGTGCTATTAGTCCTCAGTTATTCCCTTTTATAAAAAACGAAACATTACAGTCCTCCCTCGCCAAAGATTGCTTGTCCTCGAGGAATGCCAATGCAACTCCACAATCAATCAAACTGAACCAACTGAATCCGGGGATGATCCCAAGGTCCCAAACTATCCTAGGAGATCTATAGCACCCTCTACTCAAAGCACTGCACTGCACAGCACCATCACAAAATGTCCCATGGAAGCCTCCTATAAGTAGAGTGACTAACCATGGTGTAAACAAGCTACCATCACAAGAGACCTCCTAAAAGCATCCTCTAGCAAGCACTAAACTGCCAGTCACTATAATACCAGGGTCCCAATTCAATCTGAGATACGCAGAGGTCCAAATGCATCCTCCGCTACCCTGTGTAGTATCGACACCAGGAGCATCTTGTGGACTCCCAAGTAATTCCATCAGTAAACACTGTATCCATCCCTCATAAGATCTCCTACCTAGATCATAATGCAAACTTGTGCATCTTTCATCCCAAATATCCGAAGTCTCTTGTGGGACTATACCCTTAGCTAGGAATGTCTTCCCAAGAATCGCCCACTCAATAGGACACCAACTCTTAATCTCTCTCCAATCCAACCCTCGAAAAGGACCTCGTCCATAAGCACCATCACAAGGAATAATCTTACCAAGCTAACATTCTGCCCTTTTGATTTCAACTAGAATGGTCATATACTACTGCCCAATTTCTCGATCCAGGCCAACCTGTAAAAACCATCCGCCATTATGCAAATGTGGACTCAAGCTACTGCAAGCCTTGTCTATGTACTCCTGAAGAAGACTGTTTTGAAATGCAATAGTATGTTTCTTCTGCTACCCCATCAAGTAATCCAACTACTCTTCAATTCTAGAAAGCCTGACCGTTGACTCGGCACATACAACTCGAAGAGCTGTAAGCTCAACATCTCGCTGTAATATGGTGTTTCGAAGTATCTTGGTCCTTTCTTTCATTGCTAGAATGCTTTCTTTAACACATTCAATCTTCTTTCGGTGACTATCATCTGGAAGCTCTATCTCATGACTGTATAAACTTTCCCTAACCTCCATGTGTGACTGCTCACTGTCTCGACTGTTGTGCTCATTGCCTTGTACCTCATGTATTTCGCCTGTCATAACTGCCTGGGCCCTTGCTGTAGGTGATGAAGAGTGTACCAACTCCAACTCATCACACGACTTTTCCACAATCCGACTAGCGAATGTGCTTGTGTCGCTAGACTCATAAGATGGCTCTAATGTTATCTCCTCATGCACATCCTCATCATGTACTGCTATCCTCTGAAACTCTAAAATAAATGCAGCTGCACTACTTGTCTGCTTGAGTTGTACCAACTCTCTAAAGTGTACCTCTGGGTCCTTCCGATCAAACCGCTCAATGAGCCTCTATGTAAAATCTGGGTACGATGTGATGGTATTGTGACGCAGTGTTACTAACCCGTGGTACCACCACTCATGGGCTTCTCCATCCAAATGCAAAGTAGCCAATTTAATGGCATCTGTCTCAATCATGGGGTTGAGCTGGAAGTATGTATCCAACTTCTGTACCCAATTCCACGCTGGGCCACCCCGGGTGCCCTCAAAGGTAGGGATAGTCAATTTCCCTATGGTGCGCTGTAACTCATAGTTCTGGGTGAATGGCCTATTGTAAGCTTAGGGCTTGTTCTTACTTTTAAAGTGGCAGAAGTCAGTGAAGGTCATGGTTGAATGGAAGTCCTCTCCTAAAGCTCTATATTCTCTCAGATAGGCACTCATGGATTCTTCTAGTTCTGCTTGTGCTAGAGGCACTGTAGCTGGACTATCTAAGAATTGAGGCATGGTGGGTCGGAAAGGCTTGTATATATGGGGTTCTGCTTGTGCTAGAGGCACTACAGCTGGACTATCTAAGAATTGAGGCATGGTGGGTCGGAAAGGCTTGTATATATGGGGATGGCTCTGCATGTTGGTATGTAAGTGCTCCCTACTACTGCTGGTGGATACCCTATCACGGTTGGGAAATAAGGGACTGTGTGGGGTGGGCCCATTTTTCTCAGTCATTTGCCTGAAGGTGCTCATCATTTCTTTTTGCCCAGTAGTGAGTTCTTTTATGGCTGATATGAGACTATTGAAAGTTGTTTTATCATCATCGGCCATTGTTTCTTTGCCCTTTCCGAACTGATACTCTCTGTCCCCTAACTCTATGTCCTCTAACTCCTCTTCTCCTCTATCACTGTTTCTAAACCTCTGTCTCCGGTAAGTAATGTTGTATGGGTCTTCTGAATTCATTTACACTTTTGCATGCCCACGGCTAGCCAGGAGCATGGTCTGATACCACTGTAATATCCCAAATACTGATATTCTCTAATGTTCTATGATAGTGCTGACTCGCACACTCAATCTCATACAAATTTGCAAAATAACTGTGCATGCAAACTCGCCATGCAAAAATGCCCTAAAATATAGCTGAATTAGGGTTAGGGTTTTGCAGAGAGAAATTAACACTTACCGCTGATATTCTGGCTGATAATGACTCCAGAGATAGCTGCATGCATAAGGATCCAAATGGGTGGTCTAATAATGCTCTTTTCCTCTGGTGTTACTACCCCGCAGTACCGTAAAAACCCTCCAGACTGAAGGTGACGTTTTTGTAGGAGAGGTCCGTTCTGGCTGAAACTTTCTGAGCTTGTCCGTCTGCTGATGCCGGAGAGATGGCCTGGCACATGCGGAGGTTTGGCTACCTCTAAGTGCCCTAGTGAATTGATTAGCAGTTCTGCTGCTCATGCCCCCAACTGATCTGTTTGGCTGATAGCTGCTCCAGGTGAGCAAACTGATGGTTGATAATCACTGCATACCGTAGGATAGGCCTGCTGAGAAAGAGGAAGGTGACATGCGGAAGAAAGACTGGGTTTTGTGGTCCCAGCAAAATCCTTCTATGTTTTCCCTGCTACTTCCAGCTGCAAACGTGGATCTGCTAATAACCGTTCGGAATGTGCTGGATCTCCGAATACTGTAGTATATGATGGATGCAATGGATAAACCTGGATGATCTATCCCAATAAGAGACTAGGGCAGATATCTCATTACCGAACCCTCGCTAGCTGAAGACACCGTCTCCAACCCCAACTGCCGCGACTGCACGTTGTGCTGCTACTCGAAACTCCAAAATCAATCAACAATAACAATAGATATCTCCTTTAGTCCCATAACCCTTCTTAAATAGATCTTCATATGCTTTTAGGGTTTGCATGTCACTTTTAGGGTTTATGCTTCACTTTTGCATGCATGCAATTCTAATTTGATGTTGACTTTAATTCTAACTAAACAAGGCCAGCATGCTTTAGAATACGAACTCTAATGGCCTTCTTTCTACACTGATGACTTAATAATACTGAATTGATGTACCTTTCCGCTCCTAGTGCTATTAGTCCTCAGTTATTCCCTTTTATAAAAAACGGAACATTACAAAGATCAAGTGGTCTGATTTTTGAATATTTTTGTTTTTTTATTATTTAGGGTTTTGAGGTGAAAATTTGAAGAAAATAGATGCCAATGGGTTGAGATCTGGGAGAAGAGTACTAACCTGTGGATCTTACCTAGAAAACCTTGTAGATGCCTTGATGATGATGATCCCTGCTATCCCGATCAATTTGAGAAGCTTCAAGTGAGTTGTATGTCCAAATTTGCCCCAAGAAGCCAATGCGCCCTTTCTCCTACACAACAAACGTCAACCATATCAAATTTACTACATCATGAAAAAAAAGCAAATGCTACAGAAAAATAGCAAGAAGAAATCATAGATCACAATGACACTAATGAAAACCCCCTAATACGAGCGAAGCCAATCCAAGCGAGTTGATAAGCCCCTGCAAAAACGCCCAAGCTGAAGTCGCCCTCTTGTAGACAAGACAATGATTCCCGAAAAAATATAGATCTCACAAAAATTTCTCGAATGCTAGGAAGCAAAAGACTTTCCAATCACCATCTAAGAACACCAGATGCAAAGGAGATCCAAGAATTTCCGCGAGTAAAGTTTTTCTATTATCCAGATCCAAGAGCCAAAGACCCTTTACAAATGAGAAGCTCTCTCCTTTAAATAGGATTGAGAGAACCAAAATCTTAACCACTTTTCAAATGGGTGGCTAAGATTAAAAGATACAAATGTTCTAATCAACGGTTGAGATGATCTCAACATACAATACATGAATTAATACCATAATATAATATAAAAGTGGACTAAATCACCCTAGGAGAGGGGATCCCACTCAACAAAACATAAATGAAGCACATGGTGGGTCTAGGGAGTGTTAACTAACTCCATTTGGGTGTCTCCATGGCACAATAAAAATAATATAATTTTTTAACTGTGAAATTGTGCCCCCTTGAGGAAATCGTGAGCCTCCAAAAGCTCCAGAAAATAATATAATATGCCCGAAAAATAGATGTGGGCCCATCCAAGTGCTGCAACTGCTGGAGAAGAAGTGGAAGACATCACACTCATCATCAGAACTCATCCCATGCCATTTCCTTGCCTCAGTAGCCCAAATCGAATTCTTCAGTAGCCATTTTAATTTTTTTTATCTGCCTCGGGAAACGTGATATGCCAGAAACTGCCTCCTAGGGTGTCTATGTTATCCAACTGATCCCACAGGCTCTCTGGGAGGGGGATAATATGGTACAAACAAGTGGCTGGACCCCCCATGCCTCATACAACGCCCTAGGAGATCCAAGAAAAATCTCTCCCTGCTCAGACAGGCCATCCAGTATGGCAAAACTACACCAGAAGGGTACACTAAACCAAATCATCTCTGTAAGTGCCCAGAATTGCAAACAAGATGTCTCACTAGACTCAGAGAGTCCAAATCCATCTAAGGTGTATACTCATACCCCCTCTAGGTCTCTACATGACCATCTACAATATCCAGATAGACAAAATAATAATCTGTAAATGACCATACAAACAGTAATATAACTCAGGCTAGCATCCATCTGCTGCAAGTGTTCATAGGTCAAGACATGCTCTATAAATCATTCAAATAACACTTATAACAAGTAGTAATCATTTCCCTGGCGATCTACCAACCAAATATAAAGGATTTCATTTATTAATTATAACTTAGACCAAACTTTCAAGGCCATACTCACTTCATAGTTGTAATCAATTTGCTAGCGAAGGGTGAGGGCTAAAATTCACAAGGTTAGGCCAAAGGGTGACTACCAACTTGACATTGTGACTTCGAATATGGAAAGGGGATACTCACTCTAGCATATGACAGACAAGCAACAACAAAGGGGATGGCAGTCTCTCGCAAATGGGTGAGTTACTTCAAAGGTGCTTATTCATCTTGACAAATGCTCACAATCCAACTCAATACAAGTAAGGCCAACAATCCTTATATATAACTTTAGGAACCATTGCTTTTTTGGGCCTTTGATTTTCCATAGTCTTGGTCCATGTTTTATTTCACAGATTTTTATTATTTAGGCTTTATTCATTCATGTATGTTGAAAAACATTGCTTTTCATGAATGTTTTAAGATATTCTTTTCATTGTACTTCAAAGCCAAATTCATTAGGCTAGCCTTGCATTCACGTATGTTTAAAAACACTACTTTTCATGAATGGGATTTTTCATAAGATATTCATTTTATTTCCAAATACATTGCATTGATGCCAACGCTACTTGTTTCAGGCTAGCCAACACAACCTAGGCAACTCAAAGCCAAGACACAAATAACAGAGAGGCTTGTCCAACAAAAGCTCTAGTGGGGAAAGGTCCTCCATGCCACAAGTCAAGTAGTAGGTCAGGTTAGAAACATAACTGGAAGGTAATGGATGGGTGGAGATAGTGAATGATGAAACCAACACTAGCAAGCCAAAGCATGGTGGGAATGACTACCTCTATTCTCCCTAAGGAGGGTAAAACCAATGAGTATAGATCAAGAACTTCCAGGTCTGAGTAGGGACATCAATACATAATATAAATACATCCAAGTCCATATATCTATATGACCACCAGATCATGACACTAAATGCTAATACATGTCACAAGAATGATTATAAGAGCAATGATAACCATAACACAAGATAATATAAGCTAAGTCATAACATGTAAATAATCCATCTGAAACAACATCTGTCCAATGAGAAAACACTGATGCAAATCTGGGCACCACTAACTGCTCTGCAAATGGCTAAATGACTACATCAGTCCTCAAATCTAAGTGTCCTGAGACTTAGTCATGGCATGGGAGAGTACTATAGTCCATCAATCAAATAATGATCCATCATAAGTGCTCATCTCAGCATCTCATATGTAGGGGAGTTGGCTGAAAAATGTATTGGAACCTGAAAAATAGAATATGGTAGCCCGGCTACTATATATGTGATAACAGGAAGCAAGTGGGCAGCCAAGTGCCCACACCCAATCCCCCTAGGGGGGAACCGTGTCATTTTTTTTTCTTGTATGGTATGATTTCCTTATGGTAGTTTCTTCCGTTTCTTAGTTAGATTTTCATTTGTATTTTTATTACTTTTAAAATTAAGAAATCAGACCGTGTTCCCGGAAATGAGAGTATCGGTATTGAGATTTTTAAACAACACACGTTTGATTTAAAATTCTTAAAATTAACAAGGCTTTAGTCCCCATATGCTCTTGTGAACACTGTAGGCCTCTGGATGGAATGGTGGGACAATAAGAAAGGGATTAGAGTGACTAGTAATTAGTCTCATCTTACAATTAATCCCCAAGCGAAAATTCGACGCTTTTTCGATAGTGTTAAGAAGTGGGAAAAGTCTTCAAGTGGAGCGGGAACAACTAGAAAGTGACCGTGGGGCCCCGTTAGGCTACATCCTTGTTGGTGTAGTGTTGAACACAACCCCACGATTCCATCTAGTCCACATGTCACTGTGAGAACCACTTTTAAGCAAATCTGGGCATATTCTTCGTACCCTTTGGGTATATTTGGAATTCCATCTCCCTTAATAATCCAGACCATTACCACATTAATAAAATTGATCAACAATTAACCCACTCTTTAATCTACTCATTTAATAATCTTAAAATTTATCAACTGGGACAATTGCAATACTTCTTTGAGACCACAACAACAACCCTTATACACGAGCACTCTTTTAATTGGCACCGGTCTTTAATGTTTTCATGTTTAAATTAATTTCTACAAATGTCATAAATGGTGTTGCATTTAAATTTCATATTGCAGTAACCTGTTGTTTAATTTTAAGTTATTTTATCTTATCTCCTAGAACAATTTTTTTTCCTTTCATAGATTAACAACCTTAGATTATTTTTATAGGGATCACCCCCCTTGGCTTTACTAGAGAAAGCCTAGATGAAGGAGTCAAGATCAAGTGACAACACTTGACTCTTGCTTGCCCCCAAGGTCGCACCCAGTGGCTTGAAGATTTCTGCCATGTGACTCGAGGTGCGAATTAGGTAGCAACACTATGTGAATGTAATCAAATAGTAACTTTTTTTTTATTTGATTTAGCTCGTAGTGAATGCTTTTCCTTCTTGCTCTTCCCATTTCAATCTTAATGAATGTATGTCAATAGTATGATTTCCTCATAGAAAGTGCTAGGAATAGTTAACAAATTGATGGTGTCTTCCCTTCCATACAAGAGATTTATGATGTTACGCTTAGTTTGTTTATGCCACTAGTTAATTTTCCCTAGTAAACAACAAGGAAATTATGTTGCAAACCTTTCATCTGATTATTTACCTTTTTCCCTTTGCAAGAAGAGTCCAAGTTATGTGCTATCTTATGACCCCATATGCCCGACATATTGCTAGGCACTAGTCCATCAACCAATAAAAGTAATCATAAAATCTTTTCCATTTTGTTGTTTTAACAGATCTGAAACAAAGTAAAGTTAACCAGAATTTTCAGATATGTATATCAAGTTGTTAAACCTATTTGTTCATCACCTAGAACAAGCTTGATTAATCTTATTCAAATCTGTAACTTGTACTTGGAAGACACCATGTTCAAAACATAATTGATTTACCTTTTAACTCTCTTTTAAAATCTATTATTTGGGATGTTCTTAATAGCATAATAAATCTTCCCCACGGCGGGTGCACACATTGACGGATGGGAGGGTGCATGAGAGGCACGTGGCAAAACTGCATGGCCCCCGTGCTAACACCTCATCACCCCTCGAAAGGTCGTCTTATATCCCGCGGGCTCTCTCACGACGGAAAACTTGGAGGCATCCCCTTGTACGAGCACTCGAGTGCAGACGGTCAATGAAACGACTGCTGCAGAGAAGGAGTACATGGATGAGGGTTTGGATAATTATTAAATCTACCCGGTTCATAATGAAATCGACTGTGTTTGATAGATGGTGGAGGAGGTGGCTCATCAGTTCGTGGGGTGGTAGCATGCTGAACTTGCCTATAAAGGACGTGGGCTCCCTCATGGTTTTCTCAGGTTGGATTTTATCTGGTCTTTGGCCCTTGTTTGAATGTTGTAGGTTGGGTCGTGATTTTTCAGTTTGGATCCATGCAGACTCTGGTTATCTGTTGATTTGGGTCTCGGGGTGTCGTTTGTTTCGGAGTGTCGCCCTTCATAGGTTCTGGCCTACTTTCTGGGGTTTTGGGTCTGCTCTCTGTGAGTTTGGGTTTGATTTTGACAATGCTTTTTTTGCTCTTCAGAGCTCTCGGCCTTGCTCTTGGTGCATCATGGTGGGACTCTGGTAAGTTTTGGTCTGCCCGTGATTTTGCTTCTTTTTTCAGGCACCATCCTTCACCCCCCCTCTGGATCATCTTCATACCCGTTACCGCTTTGGTTTGGACTCTTTCTCGGTCCGACCGCGAGCCCAATTCTGTGTCTAGTGGTGCAAATACCCCGTTCCCCATTCGAACACCTACCTTGGATTTGTCTCCTTTTCTGGCTCTGTCACCTTTGAGTCAGCTCCTCTCTGCGCCCTCCATCATTATGCCTCTACAAAGATGCCCTCGCAAACAGTCCAAGCCCCAGGACCCCTCGACAAGCTCCTCTGCCCCCCCCAACATAGCCATGCAAAACANGCGCCCTCCATCATTATGCCTCTACAAAGATGCCCTCGCAAACAGTCCAAGCCCCAGGACCCCTCGACAAGCTCCTCTGCCCCCCCCAACATAGCCATGCGAAACATTGTGCACTCGGCCCACCTCATCAGAAATTCAATTCCGTACCCCATTTAAGCGAAAATCGAGGAAGCAGAAAGTGAGGCTCAACTCACTAGAGGTTGTCTCACAGACATGGAGGTGAAGCATGAATTTGAATCCCTAGTCCTCGAACCGGGCTATGCAAGAGGAAGAACATCCCTGCACCCGAAAAGCATGGATTACTACTGGCAGCAGAAATTTGTTATCGGTTGTGCCCTTGTCGAAAGGGCGGAGGCCCACGAGGCAGTTCTCTTGAAGTTGGATGAGCTCTCCCGACATATGCAACAAATTGCAGGACACCTAGGGATCAAGCTAGTCGACTTCCTGGATTCGGCCCATGATGATACAGATACCAAGCCTAATCTAGGCTAGTTTTCTTGTTTTCTGTCTCTTTTGGTTCATTTTTAATATCAATATCAGTAAGCGATGTGTATTAAAGAACTCCCAGTCTAGATGGTTCAACCTCATTTCGTTTAGAGGCAGATTTTAGTTTTTTGGATATAGTGAGCATGTTTTCCCTGTGTAGGGAGGGCTCAATTTTGATACTCCTTTTTTGTAAATATTTTTGAAGGCAATAGAAGGAATTATCAAACTTACAAAAAAAATAGCATAATAAATCTGGAAAATATCTCGCAGAATACCATTAATTCCAGATCGGTATTTAGTCTAACAAACCCTTCCAAATTTGTACTCAAAGATCTAGACTATTTTCCCTAGGGAAGAACCCTTGTGCTACAAAAGAGCCATCCTAAAGAGTAGAAGAGGGTTGGTGAGGTGATAGTGGCCTCCCTTTTAGTTACCCTTGAGTCTTCACCTTGTGAATTAGGACTTTGACACCATGGGTGAAGGTTTAAGTAGTAACATTTTGGCATCATTGTCGGGGATAAATTCCAATTCCCAAATTTTGAAANGTTACCCTTGAGTCTTCACCTTGTGAATTAGGACTTTGACACCATGGGTGAAGGTTTAAGTAGTAACATTTTGGCATCATTGTCGGGGATAAATTCCAATTCCCAAATCTTGAAACTGTGCTTCAATGTATTGAGTAACCTTGAATTAAAGCTACATCACAAGAGCTCATTTGGCGATTCCACGGGAAGAAAGTACAACTAGGAGGTACTCAACGAGAAGTTCATCCCAAGGACTTGTTTCAAGGTTTGCTAGTCTAGAAAAAGTCTATAGAAGAAGATTGAACAGGGTTTCCATAGCTTCTACAAGGAGAATCCTTGAAATTATTCAAGATATAAGGGGGTTATTCACTAATCCAAGAAAACAAACTAACACTCCAATCATAGCTTCCTAGAGAAGTAAAACTTGCAAGCCTCTAGATATGGACCAGCTATCCAGGGTGCACGTCATTGAATGCCTAAGAAATATAGTAAATGGATTCCTATGTTATTAGGAACTAATGTGGTAATTGTAAAGGAGCACGTTGAAAAATTTATAGATACATTAGAAGAACATGAGGTAGAAGATGATCAAGAAGATGTGGCCATGAAGTTGTTTTCCTTGTCATTGGAGGAAGATTCAAGGATGTGGTTCAAAAGCCTAGATGATGGAAGTATTTAAACATGGGAACAAATGAGAAAAGCCTTTATGGAACAATTGGAAGCGAAGAAGGATGAAAGGTGACTGATAAATGAGCTCCATGAAATTAAGAAGAGAGTGAAACAGTTAGGGAATTTAACCTTAGATTCCAGAAACTATTGGAAAAAATATCTGAGGATATTAAATACGCACGAGTCATTTATTCTTATATGATGAATTATACATGCGTATAAGCTTTTACTGGTCCATTTGGTCATGTGTATGTATGTTGAATTATACACGCAACATCTAACTACAAAAAATGCATTGCAAATGTTAAATAGCTTTAGATTTAATCTTAGAAAACGAACTACTTAAACTTTGCAAGCATGAAGTAACCAAGAATAAGGTTTATAATAATGAAGTAGAGATAGAAGAATTCCCAAGAATGGGAATTCCAGATCAATGGAGTCTACTGGTGGGAAGCAAAGGGACTATGTCCTTTTGAAAATGTTGAAGAATATGGTGGAAGCAACCAAGCTCGACCACCTCTTCAAGCTAGGAAACCTGCACAACTTAAGAATACTTTCAACAAAAGCATAAAGTCTGGTATTACCTACACAAGGGATTAGAATAACATGCATATAACCAAATATTACATGTAAATCCTAGATATCTATGCATAGATAAACAATAGAATGAAATAAACAACCAAATTTGGTTCACTCTATCATACTGATTGAAAGCAAATCCTTCAAAGGCCAGATTGATAACAAGAGAAGCAAATAAAAGCAACTACACTACAATTACCTCATAGACCATTGACATTACATCCACACACTAAAGAGCAACACACCATGGACTTCCAAAGTCTTTCTATTCCAAATGATAAACAATAATACAATAGCTTAGAGCTTAAGCAGAGGTTTCACACTCCAACCATTCAAATGAAAGAGGTTGTACTTGCTTAAATAGCTTAAGAGGATGAATTGCCAAGTGTTAAGAGAGCAATGCCAAGTGTGAGAGCGAATTGGAGAGAAGAGTGAATGAGAGGGAGTTAATTTATGGAGGTAAGCGCCACCTCTCAAGAGGTAGGTCACCCTTCACCCTCTCATGCACCACCTCTCAAGATGAAGTGCGCCCCCCTCTCTTGAGATCTCAATCATGACTTCAATCACAAGACTTGGCTTTCTTCTAACTCTCCCTCAACTCACAATCAGATTGCCACCATTGCAGAAGACTAGAACATGTCCCCAGCATGTTTCCCTGAATCATGGAATGCTGATTTTTCCCATTTATTGTGCATTTTATTCACTTTTTCAAGAGAAAATGAAACTAGGTGATAAAAAATCACTAATTTCACTCTCAAAGTAGGTACATGGGTAAAGTGGGTGCTCTAAGCTAGAAAAACAAGTACCCCCATGGCATATTACGCCTCCTAGTACCACTTTTTTAACTTACTCAATTTTTACAATTAAAATATCTCGTTTTTGCGAGAAATTTTTTATTAGTGAAAAAATTAAAAAATCATAAGGGGGACTTAACGCATGTCCATAAGACTCTAGGATAATGACTAGCATAGTAATATACATTAGAAACTAGGCTTTAATAGCCCCCCAAGGCCTAACCACTAGGACAAATTGGATAATTACTCCAGCTTTGGAAGATTGAGTGAAAATACTAGAAAATTATAAGTTGTTGAAAAGCAAGATATAATCAGCAACTAAAAAAATACTCTAGAGTAATGTAGTAGTGACCAAGTCTTAGGAAGGCCAGGCCTTTTACAAAGTTCATCGTGCTACACCATTTTATTACAATTCCCCATGAGGGTATGGAACATGCATGAAAAAAAACAGGCCATAATGGCTGGCTAGAATTTGAACTCTGAATTTTGAACAAGTATTTGTTCAATCTTTGGCGGCTCAACTGCAAGTCCGTCCAAGTGCATCTTGGGGATTACAGGTACCATCTTTTGATTTCAAATAGCTCATAGTGAATGCTTTTCCTTCTTGCTCTTCCCATCTTAAGCTTAATGAATATATGTCAATATTATCGTTTCTTCAAAGGAAGTACTAGGGAATACATAACAAATTGTCAATGGTTCCGTTTCATACAACATACCTATGATGTTAAGCTCGGTTTGTTTACATCACTAGTCGAGTTTGCCCTAGTAAACAACAGGGAAATTAGGTTGTCCGCTTTTTATCCAGTTATATACCTCTTTCCCATTGCAAGAATAGTCGAAGTGATGTGCTATATTATGACCCCATATGCCCAACATATTGCTAGGCACTAGTCCTTCCTTCATCCAATAAAAATATTAATAAAATCTTTTATTTTTTGTTGTTTTAACATATCTGAAATAAAATAAAGTTAACCAGAATTTTCAAATCTGCAAATCAAGCTGTTAAGCCTCATTGTTTATCACCTAGAACAAGCTTGATTAATCTTATTCAAATCTGTAATCTGTACCAGCAACTTGCAAGGCACCACCTTTAAAACAGAGTTGATTTGCCCTTTAATTAAAATCTGTTTCTTGGGCTGCTGTTAATAGCATGATAAATCTGGAAAATGTCTTCCAGAAAACCATTAAATCCATATTGGTATTTACTCTAGCAAACCCTTCCAAGTCTGTACCTAAAGATCTAGACTATAATAGCATGATAAATCTGGAAAATGTCTTCCAGAAAACCATTAAATCCATATTGGTATTTACTCTAGCAAACCCTTCCAAGTTTGTACCTAAAGATCTAGACTATTTTCCCTACGTAAGCCCCCCCTTGTGTGGGAGGAGAGCCAACCTAAATAGTAGAAGAGGGTAGGTGAGGTGACAGTGACCTCCCTCCTTAGTTACCCTTGAGTCTTCACTTTGTGACTTAGGACTTTGACACTGTGGGTGAGGGTTTAAGTAGTAGCAAATAGGATAAGTTGCCCTTCAAATTCTAAGAGGGATGTAATAAGCATATGGACAAGAACTAAGCTTTAAAGGCTCATTAAGTCTACTGTGGCGTTTAATAAGCATGAAGTTACATTTGACATTTGATCTTTAAGCTTCATAAATCAAAATGATTAGCTTAATATACATAATAACAACAATAAAATGAAAGAGAGTATACGTACCACTTCCCCTGATACCAATAGGTATATATCACTTGGTGTCTCATTTTGCAGAAAAATGTCTTCTTTTGGAGGAAAATATTCAGCGTGCATCTCTGTTACCTTTCCAATACATGTTGAAACTTGAAGTCAGTTCTCATTGAATGTCAGATATTCTAAATACTGTTCCAGTAATCTAGTCATTAACTTTTGCAAGAATAAATAACCACACATTTATGAAACCCTATAAGTGTCTAAACAGTGGAGAGAACTCTTTTTCAGGATACTTTTCACGCATCCAAACATGATTGTAGTGCTCGTTCATTTAGTTAAAATGGTTTAACAATTTAAGGGTTTTTCTACCCTAGTTCACTCACCAAACATGGACCTTCCAAGATTCCAAAACCTTCCATATTTGCATTAATGGTGTAAACAAGGTCTTCTCCTGTATCTGACGAATTGCATTACTTTTGTATTTTAAATGCTCATCAAAGTGGTGTGAAAGTAAAAGAAAGATAGAGAAAAATTATATTAATGTGTATGAATGACCAAAGTAGGTTAATAAAACTCTAACGTACATGCAGAAATTATATTAATGTCAACGAATGACCAAAGAAAGTCAATAAAATTCTAAACTACATCCAACAAATAGAAAAGATCTAGCATAAAAAAAACACTTGTTATATATCTAGCATTGTAAAACACTTACCATATTTCATTGCAATTATTCAGATTTTCATTTTTAAGATTCAGTAAAATGCAATTGTGATCCCTTTCAGATATACACATAGAGCCAACATTATGTAAGTCAGCGTTTATTTTACCAACCAATGTGAGGAAATTGCATGAGAGCTAGCATTTATGTATAGTTTTTCACAATATTTACTTAGGTTGTACACTTAATAGCTATTGGAGCCAAAATCAAGAACTTATCAATTTTGGTCAACCTTTCTTTGGTTAAATCTTTATATTGTTTGACACATTTTTTTCACTACAAGAAGTGGAGAGTGATTATCATAACAACTTGCTAGATATTCAAGACAGATCCGTGGTAGCACCAAGGATTTCCAAGAATAATAACTTGCCAATAGTGTTGGCAAGTAACACTTCTGCAAAGAGGGCTTTGAATCCAGGTTTAGACCTCATTAGCAAACATGCACTTCCAAACATGGCCAATATCCTCTGTTTTTTCACAATAAACAGAGTTCCTATTTGTGAAGCCCATTTTATGAAACCTTTCTTTATTTGGGAACACTATGTACATAATAAACTGTTCAAGCAACCTCATTTGGAAGGAAATCTTCACATCCCAAATAGCTTGCACCCTTGTTAGCCATTTTGTTTGTCATCTTTGAGATTCCACCAATTATTAAGTTTAGTTTCAATAAACAGATTGGGGAGCTTTTTCTTGTGCAATTCTATGAAGATGTAATATTGATAATTACTTGGATCTTACCAGGAAAGTGTTTCTGCAAGCAAAGGTTAACAATAAAGATATATGGTTGTCACCTAGGAAGTTTGTTTGACAAATTTTTGTGCAAATGAATTGAGGTAAGAGGTCAGAGATGTTTTTGCGATTGTTATCACACAACTTGTAGTTGCCCCACAAATGTATTCTATTCAGGATGATAGAGGAGACAGGCAACTAAAGAGGTGAATGAGAGTATCCCAACCCCCAGATATGGATTGATTGTCATGCCGGTTAGGAAACTCTTCGCTTTATGCCACTGATGAGCTGAGTGACAAATGGGGAGACCCTGATATAACCTAGAAGGAAAGACCTAAAGCTAAGACACTAGATCAAACTATGGCGATAGAGTACATAAGGTGTATAGTTGGAGTAACCCTAGATCTAAGATATATGGTCACCAAAAAAGATATTTTGGACTATGAGGGTTTAGAAAATGAAAATGTAATCCAAATCTTTAGATTTAGTGACTATAGAGTTATTATGTAGACCTAGGTTATAAGTGCTAATACAAGTGATGGATGTCACTACCCTGGGGGGTTTGAAGGTGGAAAATGAAGGTATGCCCAGAGTGATGAATTAAGAGACAATTAAGGTTCACTAGCACTTGATTATGATAGCTTGAGGTTAGATTTGACAAAATCCAAAAGCACAAGCCAAGCCCGAGTGCAAAACCCAGAAAAAAGATGAATCGGACAAGGAGGGCGAATTGCCTAAACATTAGTGCCTGGTTTCGAGTGGGAAAATGGATTCTGAAGGTGACTCCGTAGGATATCTAAGGGTTTTAGGGGATAGCCGCAAATACCCAAATGCTGAAAAATCGAAATTCTAAGTGAAACAAGCCCTGGTGAATTTCCTACTCACTAAACTAGGGTTTTAAGAGTAAAATTATGCAATGACAATTGGATAGAAAAATAACATGGAGAAACTTACCCAGATCACTTACTTGATGTTTGAGGAGGATTGCCGAAGTGAGAGGACTATCTCTGCATAGATCAAGTGGAAGAATGATGAAGATCCTGATGCAAGTGACTCGGCCAAGAACCCACAAGTGTGCCCTCTCTCCTGCAAAGCCAAGGAAATACCAATTAGATTAGATAGAAAATCAAGCCACTGTTAACGAGAGACAAAAGATAAGAGAGTAAGAAATCATAAGACAAAAATACTCCCTATAGAAACAAGATCCCAAAAGAGAAGCAAGGTGGGTCTCCTCCACAAGCGCACCCTCTCCAATCGATCTCCCTATGAACAATAAAAATTGGATAAAAAAATATAAGAGATGTATCCACCAAGATCTTCCAATGCAAGCAAAAGATAGTTTCAATCATTCACCAAGAACAATAGTCCACATCCACACAAGTAATTGAATCACAAAATATTTTTCTCTAATAGAAATCCAAAGCCAAGAGTCCCTTTACAATGAGAAGTCCTCTCTCTTAAATAGATTCGAGAGAGACCAAAACCCTAACCACTTTTTGAATGAGTGGCCAAGATTAAAAGATACAATGTTGGTTATCAACGGTGGAGATCATTTTTCTTTTTTACATACATGGATCACAATGACCAAATCAAAGGGGGACGCACTTTTTGACTATAGTGCCTTAGTTACATCAAGATACAACATAACATTGAAATATAACATGTGGTACATAGTGAGGGGGTCACCTTAGGGACATAAATCACCCTAGGCCCCCCAATACAACATTATAATGATGTGACAATAATATCCAATGCCACCAAGGTGAAGTTTGCCCCCAACAAGGAAGAAGTCCTCCTTAGACAAACCACATAATAAATTTGGACCCCATGCTGAGAAATAATGATGGAGAATGATCCATAGAACCAAGATACATCATGATAAATCATCCCATTCCATTTCCTTGCCTCATATTATCCAAATCAATTTCCTTGGAGTAACCGTAGTCACTTGATCACTTATAATTAATTGCCAGAAATGCTCTGTAAAGATTTAATATGCCCGTAATTCCATTTTTTCGCTGCTCGGAATAATAATCTGACTGCACCAAAAATTCCATAAAATATTAATCTAATAATACTTGTTACTCATACCCCAAAAACGCTTTTGGTGGAAGGTCCTCAAATACTTTTTTCAAAATTTGATAAAAATTGGTCCATTTCATTAAAAATTCACCCAGTGACTATATTGAACCAACTTTTGCATTTATGGAGCACTGGAATGGTCAGAATGGCCTCCAAAGACATCAAAACATGAGAATAGAATAACTGTAATCATATCCATCCTGGGACCTGTGTTGACCATGTGAAACTAGGTTTGACCAAGTCAAAAATAGCCAAATTGATCCCTGAACTGTAATTTGATCAATCCAATGTGCATGAGGGATGAAAGATAACTCCCTTATTCATATTAATAGCCAACTATAATAATAACAACATGATAATGGTGATAGATCGATGAATCCAACAAAAATAAGACTTCCGTTAGAGTAAATAAATGATTTTTCATGAAGTCCTTTATACATGCCCGCTTACAAACTTAGTCAAATTGCTAATGATGGGCGAGGTGGATGAAACAAAGCTAAGACAAGGAAATGACTTGATGACCTCGACATAGTTATCTTTCAGACAATAGGGAAAAAAGGGGATCCACTTAGACATATGAAGGATAGAGGACAATAGGTAATAGGGGTGTCTCACATATGGGTAGAGTGCTTAGAAGGCTTCCAATAGACTCTAACAAAGTTTCCTTCGACTCACATCCAAGCTTGACTCAATCTCCATGAGGATCTTTTCTAGGACCCTTACGTTGAGTACACAAGCAACTGTAGTATAAGAGATCCCATGGGACGCATAGAATTAGTTGTCCCTCACTCCATCTCACATCAAAACCCGTGGGCTCCATGGGGAATTTATCATTACAAAACATGGCCAGTTGTCTTTAGATTTAGGATTTATTTAACCACTACTTTTAATTGGCCTTTGATTTCATTTGTAACCCTCTTACGATTTTACATGCGCTTAAAAACACAACTATTTGTAGCTTTCATCAGGGGTATTTGCATTTCATTTAATTCCACATATAGATAGAGCATTTATACTGATGTTTGTAATGATTGAAGTGGTAACTTTCTTCAAGGACTAAAAGAAACAACTCGGTGACACAAGATGCACATCCATTCCACAAGGCATCATACAAGCAGAAGGGAAGGAACCAGGCCAAACACTCCATAGCCAGAGACACAATACATGGGGTCTATCCAACGCAAATATCTAAGTGGGGGAAAGATCTTCAATCTCACAAGTCAAGGTTTAAGTCAAGCGTCAAACTCAATATGGAAGAAACGAATGGGTAAAGGAGAGTGAAAAGGTGTTGCCAACACAACAAGGTAAGACTAAGTTTACATAAGATAGGCAATACTAGTGAGCATATAAAAAGGTCTAAACATTTAAGATCATATATCCACTCACTATAACAAGTTTATGAGAACAATGCAATGCAAAATCACCAATACTAGTTACCATGTCAAGTTAGAGCTAATAAGATGAGCAAGACAGTTTAATGGCACCCAAATACACATACATTTACCTGTCCAACCATATACCTGTCTCCGATAACACCAACATCAACTATAGGGCCAAAGGAAATATACCAGTTACTTGCTCTGCTAAGTGAACCATGGCTACAACAAGTCAATCTCAATGAATCATCCAATGCTAAGTCTTGTCATAGGATACTGTTGTTGATCGAAACAAATGTCTCTAACTGGCCGTACCATCAATGATCACTGGAAAAATATGCTCAACACATCCGAACTAGCACTGACTGGAAGAAAAAATATAGTCTGTTACATCATGGTAGCTCCAACTACAATGTATGTGATAATAGTAAATATCACTGTTATTTTAGACTCATAATCAATGACACTACTTTTCTATAACAACACTTTACATGGAACTAACATATCTAAACATTACAATTTTTCCTGTCCTGTAGGTTCTCGTGAGTGTACAGCTTGGTTGCATGAGTGAGAATACCCTTTTGTGTCACGTCTTGCTCAGCTTGATATAAACATCTCTTTACAACTCTAATGTAGGAACCAATGGCCTAAATCGACCTCTTCTCAACACCTGAGGATAAGTGTATGATGGAAGTTGCCCTTGGGAAGTGATACGCCCTCCAACTATCTGAAGCTCATAGTTTAGAGGCCCCATGAAATGACCGTTGAATCTTTGTTGTATGTAGCCCAAACCAATATTTGTATCAACAGTAAGTGATGTCCCTGTTATCACTTGAGAAGTAGTTGCCAATAGAAAAGTATCCTATATGGGACAGTAGAGGAGGGCCAGCTAAATCAGTGACACCGCAAGGGCCTCGTCCACTACTGATGGGGTAGTTGTCACACCGGACGGGCTCGTCACTTTAGGCCAAGATAGGAGCTAAGCCAAGGGAAGGCCCTTATCGGCTAATGAAGGCCAATAGGCAGGACAAGACACACAAACAAATACTTGGTGGAAATTCAAACAGTGATGCCTTGAATTGAGGCCCTAGATCTACTAAGCAATTGCTAAGCTAACGCTTTTAAAGATAGGTTGAGAGGCTTAATGAAGTGGGGAAATTATCAACCCGGATAATTTTATCTCAACAGTAAAGATTATAAACTAGATCTAGAGAAATGAAAGTTCCAACTAGAATGATCACTTGTAGCAACTAGGTCTTATGCATTGAACTGGAATATGGATACTAAATGATGGAACAATCAACTTCTATCACTTTAAACTTGTGTTCGATGTATGATATGTCGATTTGTGAAGATTCGAACAACACTTAGATCACCAAACAAGCAGGTCGTGAGGATTACCCAAGGAGGGCGTTTTATGCCTAGGGAGACCAATGTCTTAGTATGGGGAAAATGGAGTCAGAATCACATAAAATTTGGTCCCTAGGGGTTTCAAAAGACTTCCTACTAGGTGTTTGCGCTAAAATTTGTCTCTTGACTGCTAGAGAGACAAGCTTAGCACATCTTGGAATTAGATGGATTTGGATTTTTGTGGTTGGATCAACAATTATGAATGAGAGAAGGATAGAACAACAAACTAACAGTAGATTAGTTATACCATCGGGCATGGAGTCAAGTACCACCTTGTAGATCAAAGGCAATTGAATTGCATATCAAACATAAAGCTTATACTATAGTAGATGGAAGAATGGAGAATATAAGAGAAGGAAGAATGTCCATTGAACATAGATCATCTCTGCAAAATAGATTAGGAATGTACTTGAACAAAAATAATGAATTATAGGCAATCAAAGTAACACATCAAATTACTTCTTCATCCTCACTTCAGTAACACACCAATCCATAGCATTAGAAGAAAAAATGAATGAGACCACCAATTAGAAGAGCATCTAATCTACACTTCAGGTTTACAATTCGAAATTCTATCCACAGTCCACAATCACCATTTTTGCGCTATCATTAGACAATGTTGAACAGTTTGCAATGCATTTATCCAATTATTATAGCCTCCATGAATTCAAATTTCTGAGGAAAAACAAGCAGTTGAAATAACGATTGCGATAGAGTTTTCACCTATCTTTTCCTTTAAATACTTCTCTGATAGCATATGTGTGGTCTTCTGCATCTCTATCTTTCTTTCCATGAGGGAAATCCCAGCTTGCTCCCTGGCCTTCCAACCTTTCACAAGCAAGTGTCGATCATACAATTTGTGCAAAATTATTGCACCAGTTATTGGCACAGGAATCTTACATGAAGTGAAGATGTTGAAGGGGACCAGGCTTGCCATTAACATAGACACCACATTTACCAATAACACTAGCTGTAGCATGAAATTCTGCTATAAGATGACTATAAAACATTTGACAAATCCATAGCTTGACCCATCAACATTTGGTCTTTCGGACATTGTGATGTTTTAAATGTTTAGCAATCATATGGAAGCTTGTCTTGCCACATGCATGCACATGGATTCTAAACTCTGGCTTAGGTGTAATGCATTGAGAAATTTAACATTTATCCATCTAACTCATGCATGCAAATCCACCTTCCAACATTGTATTCCATGCTTTTGACCACAAATCCTTCCCTTAGCACTTCAATAAACTTTTACTTTGACACCTGGGTAGCTGGAAACTTGTTTGCTATCGACCCCTTTTTAAATTTTCATTTATTGGATGGGAATAATCCCACACGTAACCAGTGAGAAAGGTTTTTGTTTAATATATACACAAATGATTTAGTGTTTACCCAACGCGTTGTGCACTATGAAACCATGGGCCTTGCATTGACGGGCTTTGGCACTTGGATTTGGAACTTAACACTTGCAACAAGGTGTGGAGACGGTTGGTGGAGGCTATGACGAATGTGCTTGACATTGTCTTGAAATAAGACAAAAGACTTTAAAATTTTACCCAAATTACTTTATGCTTTTATTTAAAAGGTCACATAACATAAGAACTAAACCTTTTTAACAAAATAAATATAAAGTATTATTTTAAAAACTATACATAAATAGTTTTCAAATAATTTTAATTTTATATTTATTTTGTATTTTTATATGTTTTTAATATTTGGTTTAGTCTTCAAATGACTAAAGCAACTTGGTGATTTTGAAGGAGATCGAGGAAGCTTCAATTTGAAAAACAAAGATAGGGCAATACTTACTAAGGTGCAGGTTTGACCTCGAGAATATGACAAGCATGGACATTAGAAATATTAACCATATGAAGGATTAGGGTGAAGAGATTGACCAAGCTTGACATGGACACTCATAGCTTTTGTGAAAATACCAGTGTACATTCTGGCAACGAAAATTGAAGTCCCTCTTACATGTGCGTTGCTGGAATATAAAAAATTTGATGAAGCAAATCCCAGTACCAACATTTGGGTTTTCGATTCGAAAGGTAAATGATAATCGAAAATAGTACTTCTTAAAAACAAGGGTTTTACTTAATTATTTTAATGAGTGACTAGTGGAATAGAAAAACGAAATAGAAGACAAAAGAGTAGAGAATACCCAGAAATCTNTCGAAAATAGTACTTCTTAAAAACAAGGGTTTTACTTAATTATTTTAATGAGTGACTAGTGGAATAGAAAAACGAAATAGAAGACAAAAGAGTAGAGAATACCCATAAATCTTGGATATGCTCATTGATAAGTGCGATGATGATCTTTCCCCTTTGTATCAATTTTGAGCAAATTTGATTGAGTTTCAAGTGAAATCGATTTTCCCTATTTGAGTCAATGCACCCGTCCTGCAAATTCAAACAACACAAGTTAGATTTAATTTACAAGAGAAAAGAACTATGTATGCAAGACAAATCAAAGGGCATAATAATGATTTAAGACACAATTGTAAACTCCTTGAGTTTGAAACAATTTCGAGAGAGAGAGATGGAGATCTCTCACAAACTCATTCTCCAAAAATTCGCTACCCTGCAATACAACACGCCTGTTGACGACCAAAACGAACTAGGTGGACAACGATGTACCACACACATGTTGGATGTGCCTTGAAGATAAGAATGAAGTACTTAATGATTATATCAAGCGAGGCAACTCTTCTTCTCTTCTTCTCTCTATGAAATTTCCGCACCCCTACGAGGGATTTTGTAAGGATATGTTAGCATGAAGGTCTAGTTTTTTGTAACTTAATCACCTAAGACTTAGTCACTAGGGAAGTCCTTTCATCGAATGTTTTTTCACTTGGATAATTAAAATTCATTTTTAGAGATTTTAATTATTTGAGTTTTTCACTCAAAATTACCTCG